>BSBK01009239.1:0-125000 GCA_027943335.1 Chamaecyparis obtusa | reverse complement strand
TTAACTTTCGGTTATGCCTTGTGATTTCTCAGTATGAAGGCTTTGTAAGTTCAACCGACTAGATTCTATAGCTTCTATTTCATCTTTTTACTGATTGATCTTAGTTGATAATAATGATAAAACTTAATGCTCAAATAGATATAAAAATCTCCCCCTTTAGCATTAGTATAAATACCATAATGTATATGTGTCAAATCTCAAAAAAATTTCTAACTTCATATATACATATACACCAAATTTACTAACTCAATACAAAAACTCCCCCTCGGTGCATGCTCCCGGTATGTAGTGAAGTACATTGGCATACACATGATTTCCCCCTTTTTGAAATTAATGCCAAAACAAAATGTACTTACAGCTTATCAAAAATATGTTGGTGGGTTTTCATTAGTGAAGCCAAGAGGTTTTCCCATTCCTCTTTCAAGTTGGTGAGAGCAATGTGCTCAAGACCGACTTGTGCATGCATATCGAATATGTTCTCCAAAACTGATATCTCTGGTGTAGCTACCAAAGCTTGTGCCTTCACAATGTGTCTCTCCATGATCTTTAGGTGAGGAAGTAGCTCAACTTGGAGCTCAGTGACTTGGTCACTTATGATGTCTTCCTGCTTCCTTAGGTCTTCTCTCAACTGCCTCAATTCTTGTACTTTAAGGATATGCTTGTGGAAAGCATTTGGCTCGGTTAGAGAAGCATTTGCACTAGCTTAGATGTCTGCATCTAGCTACTTTATTTTCTCACTGACCTCGGTAGTGAATGATTCTACAATGCATAGTTTAAACAAAATTTGAATTATCTTCTGAGTTATTAGATTGAAGCTTGGGTATACTTCAAAAAGATTTACCTTATTGATTTCCACTTCTTGGCTGATCTCTCTGCTAATTTGAATTGTATTTTTGCCTCTACCCTTTCCTCTATCCTTTTCTCAGCATCTATGTCTGGGGCATTGATATGTTGTGTAGTGTTGCAAGTTGGTCCAAAATAGGTATATCTTCCATTTATTTGGACATTGGGAATAACATGCTATAGAATGTCTCTTACATCCTCTAAGATCTTATTACTCTTACTCTCCTTCCTCATTTTTTCTTGTGTGGCCTTCTATGTGCACAACTCTCCATACTTTCTCAATTCCTTAGGGTCCAAAGTCCTTGGGTCACAGTCAGGGAATCTCAATTACTTCATCCAAGGTGACTGACACTTTTCCATGTTTCTTCTTCTTCTTCTTGGGCTCTTGTGGAGATAACTTAACAAATGGAACTAGAGCTTTTACCTCTACATTTGTCTTGTCTAGCTTGGTTGACACTATTTCTTCCTTCTTCTGCTCCTTAGTGACCTGAGTCTCGGTTGATTGGGTTGGAGCCTCTAATGTAGTTTTGGTAGGTGTTGTCTTGGTAGAATCTACTTGTGTGTCAGCCTCTTTCACCTTAGGCTCATTTTGTCTCTTCAATACCTTGAGTGCTTGTACCTTGTTCCCCTATTGTATCCTTCTATTGCTTGGGGATTGAACCTTTGCATTCCTTTTGTGTTATAATTCAACTTCTTGAACCAATATAGGAAGGTCACTCGATATAATTCTTATTGTTGGCTCAGTGGGGGCTTGTTCTTCTTGTTGAGCTCCAGCAACTATAATGTCCTCATCATTCTTAATGTCATCAAGGTCTCCATTAGTGATGTCCTCTATAATTACATCATTGATTCCCTATATAATCACCTCCTCATGTGCATCCTAGTTTATTTCTTGGTACTTAGTGGAAAGATTAGTATCAGGCGCCTCAGTGTCTAATAGCTCAATAAGTTTCTTAGGTGTCAGATCTGCATCATCTGAATGGATGCCTTTTGATTTCCTTTTTGTCTTCCTCTTGGGTATTATGGCCAAAGCCATCTTGTCTGCCTCGATTCGAGCTTGTAGAATAGAAGTCCACAATAACTGACTATTCTTATTAATTTCTGCCATATTTTCATTGAGTACTTGTAGTGCTCTTCTTTTCACTAGAAATCCCTTGGAATATGTCTTCATCAATTCCTCAATCTCGAGGACTGTCAATGTTAGCATCGCCATTACTAGGGATTGTTCCCTCATTCTCTTCTCAGTGTTTAATGCATAAGTCCATCTAGCTAATATCTTATCATATAAAATTTTTGGTACATACTTGGAAAACTCTATGGGTATCTTCTTGAATTTGATCATCATCTATATTACTACTTCTTCTATTTTTTTATGATCCTCGATTGACAAATCTTCAAACCAATTTATTTTTTGGGTTGCTAAGACCTCCAGTTTCTATTATATTCTATGCAACCTCATCAATTGAATGATCCTTATTTACAACAACCTTAAATTGATCTATGTCATCTTCTTCATCAGCAATGTCATCTATTCCTCTTATCAGCTTCCTTCTTTTCTTTGGTGCCTCAGAGGTAGATTTAGTACTTCTCTTCTTTTGATAAGTCTTGGTTAGTGTAGGCCTTGATATCTTGACAACTCCTTTCTTTAGTGGAGGTGAAGATGTAGTGGTTGACCTTGTTTGTGCCCTAGTTTGTACTTTCGCTTGCTTCTTCTTTGGAGTGGACTTAACTGGTGTAGGTTCTGTATCTTTTTCAGACTCGGTTGCCTCGTCATCATGTTCTTTGTCAGTAAGAAGTAACTAACCCTTGGTTGCTACTTCAACTAGAATGTCCTCGGATGCTTCTACATCATCTAAATCTTCTCCAAATTGTTTAACTAGTTTTTTTATCATTTTTCTGGATTTCTTGGTTGCCTTCCCAATGACTCGATCTATTTTAATTATTTGTTTATCTTCCTCGTAGGCTCCAAACCTAGTATCTTTTGGATCCTTAAGCTCTTCCATTAAAGCCTTGATTGACTTAGAGGCTTGGTCAATATCAATTTTGTATCCCATTGGGGCTAACCACTTTGTTCTCGGTTCAACTGCCTTAATCAGTGTGTAATCTGTATCCACTAGGAAACAGATGTCATGTTCATATTTTTCTACCAGTTGTCTCGATATTCTACTCCTTATGTTCATCTTGTCCTTGAATTGCTCAAAGTAAATATCACCATGCTCACAAAATTATCACCCAAACTCTTTATCAAATCAGTAATTTGAAGTGTCACAAGCTTGTCGGTAGTCTAGTCAACATTACCAATTGAAGGGCAAAAGATTTTCACATAAAAGAATATGCAAATCAATATAGATCCAAACTTACATGTGTTGGATTTTTCTGGCCGAATAGTCTTCATATTCTCCTCAACTTGTCTCAACAACAACTCGGCAAGATCCAACTGAAATCCCTTCTTCACCATTTTGTATGCAATGTCAACTTCTCCACACGGTACACTGTTGGGTCTACTTGATTGAAATATTCTATACCCAATGACATATGCACCAAACCTTATTTCAGGATCTGTGATTATGTTAACTTTCAATCCTCTGTCATCCCATTCTTCTCTAGTTGCTTTCTCTAGCTCAGTTCTCAATGCACTCCTCAGTGATTTGACTTTTTCAGTGGTAGGGTAGCCTGTTACCGCATGTATAGTATCCTTTGTGATATTCATGGGCTCATCCAACCAAATTTTTCCATCATGGTAATGACTCAAAACAATTCTTATCCATTCATTTTGAAAACCCTTCAGAAAATGTAGGGCATTATTCAAACCCTTGACTCTTAAATGCTCATGGTCATCTTTCAATTTTTTGTCAACACATAGCTTTTGATATGTAGAAACAAGCTCAAAATCACCAATCTCTCTGATTTTGTAGTGAATGTAAGAGTGTATGTCTTCAACTAGCAAAACTCTAGGTGGTATGCTCAAAAAAGCTCCAATTTTGTCAATTTGTGAAGCAACTTCGGGGTGAAGTTTTTACTTTATCTCATCACATGTAGTAGAAACAATTAATCTTACTTCCTCCTCATCTACATTCTTGGATTGGTTAACCTTATATATGGACACCATGTTCTTCATTTAGGGTTTTGGGAAGTATCAAATAAATAGCTCGGTGAGGATAACACTTACTCGTAACAATGATGAAAACACTCGGAATCCTTCAAATATTTTCTCAAATGCTCTAAAATATTTTGCTCAAATTCTCTATGTAGACTCTTAGTTCTTCGTGATCACAGTGTGAAAAATAAGCAAAGTCCACCATGTATTTATAGCATTTTCAACTTCCCACTCAAACCTTTTTGCAATAAATGCTCAACCTAACATGGCTCAGTGATAATTGTCACTCTCAGTGTATACCATGAAATAACATAAGCTCAGTTAACACATGAAATTCCACTCAGTTAATACTAACGCATGGTTAACCTTGCTCATAGTTATCGACTAGTAACTTCTCACTCAATCTATCATATACTGACTGTAAACACTTAAAGCTCAAAATATGTACAACCATAATGCATCTTAATTCATGCAGATTTGGTATGTGAACACTTGATATAAGGAACTTTATGACAGATATATCTAATTTGAATTATCAGTTTCATCCATACCTTTTCATCTTAGGGGGAGGTGGCAATGTCACCCAATCCAATGAACGAGGTGTCGCATTGCTTGAGTTTGCATTATCACCTAATGTTTTTATCCACATAGTATTTCTTATCCTCATGATATCTTCAGTTGTATTATCATTCTCATAGATTTGTGTTTCTAGTGCTCGGTCTCTGCAATCTTTACTTTAGTGACTGACTTTGTGACAGTGTAAACATGCCATACTAGTACTTTTCCAGCAACAAGATTTGCCTCTCCAATTCTTCCTCATGCAATTAATTGCAATATGTACATATCTTCCACATGTTGTATAGTTAACCCATGTGCTATAATCCCAAGTATAAGCATTACCTTATCTTTTTGGTTAATAGGTCTTGTTTTGTCCTTTCGGTGTCTAGACTTAGTTCATCTTTGTTCTACATTCTTGTGAGGTATGTCCATGCATGTTGCAAGTGTGATAGGGTTTCTCCATGTAGGGTTTGTTAGGAGTCCTATTCAACTTAGATCTTCACTCATGTTCTTGATGTCCATACTTGATACAACTATAACAATGACAATTAAACTTAGGAGTGGTCTTAGGATTACCTTTTTCTTTACTCTTGCAAACATTTGATGTGTGGCCCAGTTTACCACAGTGATAGCATGATAGTTTCTTAGGTCTTTGACTCTTTTAGGTGTCCATATGTTTATCTTTCTTAGATGATTCACCTTGCTCAATATAGCCTAATCCAGTATTACTTCCAAGTCCTCTTTGACTGATCAAAAATTCATCAATTTTCTTGGAACTATCTTTAGTTTTCTTCATCATTTTATTATGTTGATGCTACATCTTCACTTCATTTTTTAGTCTTTCATTTTCTTCTCTAAGTTCACCAATGTTTTCAAGTTTCCTTGTTAACTCACTATTCACTCAATTGATTTATTGACTTACAACAACCATCTAATTAGATATCTCAAAGTGATTCTTGGTAAGTCTTAGTATCTCATATTCCTTTTCTTGTAGTTTCTCAGTCATTTTTCTTCTATCTTCAACAACCAAATTTCTCTTTTTTTCAGCTTGTCTAGCATTATTCATCACATCAATCATTCTTACCATTTTTTCTTCTTGACTGATTTGCAGGGCTTTAACTTGTTCAGTCAGATAAAGATTTTTCTCAGATAAATCAGAAATTGCTCCTTCAAATATGTCAGATATACTGCTTGAACTAAATCCGAAAATCTCAAATGGATCATCAATGTCTTCACTAGTGCATTTGACCACAAATTTCGACCAAAATTTTCTACCAAAGTGCAAAATGGTTTTACTTGGTCGCATTATAAAGGATAAATTTTGTTTTTTTTTACTTTTATGCCCGTGTTGGTCAAAATTTTGACCAACTATGGGTTGGTTGAAATTTTGACCAACACGGGCATAAAATTTTTTTAAAAAAATAAAATGCATCTCCATTTCATTTTATGTTGTGCGCGCGCGAAGATCATATACGAATGGAGTGAAGCTAGGAGGGAAGATTGCAATTTACTACCTTTCTACCACTGCTCTTCACTATCAACAATTCCGAGTATGTTCTCTACTTTTTGTTTTCCTGTGAATCGTAATGACAGTGATCTCCACATTGTGAAACATTAGCAGTTCATGTTGCCACTGGTGTTTCATTTTGCTTTGTCAACTAGATAACAGTAACCTTTGGTGTTTCATTTTGCTTTGTGAAAAATTAGCAGTTCATGTTGCCACTAGTGATGGCCCTTCTAACCTTTTCTTTAGCCATCCCTAGGCTTCACCAAGAGATTATCGATGATGCTAGCCGAAGGTTCTATAAATCGCGCTAGAACTATATAGTTCTAGCGCGATTTATAGAACCTTCGGCTAGCATTGAATGAACCAAATGGGTGGATGAATCAGTAATTTATAGAACACGGTTCAAACCATTGAATGAATCAAATGGTTTATGCAGATTATGGGAAAATGTTGTGATCACAGTGAAGAGCAGTGGTAGAAAGGTAGTGTTAATGGTGGCTCGGTATAACAGTGGGTGAACCGACCACATAAGTCATATATTTTATGCTAGGAAACATTCTAATATGTTGAGTCGATGGTGTTCCAATGACCAATTTGACACATAAGTTTCGACGAGGACACAAAGATTGATAAAGCCCTAAGTTTCAAGGGTTTGGGGTCCCAATTTGGGGGTTTGGTATCTACAGAGCACTGGAGTCTAATTGCTTCAGGATTTGGGCAATTTAGGACATAAATAGGCACTATTTAGGAGTTGAGGTGTATAAGAGGTCATTAGTTTGCACTTCCTTTGTTATTTGAGCATTTTCATGAGTTAAAAATAGGGTATCAGTCATACTTACCGGTGTTTGTCCAAAATAACAATATAGAAGCTTTTGGTATGTTGTAGAGTCTTGTAAAAGGTAACTATAAATGTGGTTATCTCATTAAGTGCTTTGAGAAAAGAAAGAGTTATTTTCATTACAAATTTGCAGCATGGCCAATAGGCAGGGTATTGGGCTTTGGGGTCCAATTTGTGAAAACTTTGTGAAGTGGGATCATAGGTTGTGTTGGGATATTGTAACCAAGCAAAGTGAAGACAATAAACTCAATTCCATCTTTTAGGGACCCTTTGAGATTTCCTTGAGAAGTCAGGCTCTTGAGCATTATAGGTTTGGGTAGGCTACAGTGCCTATACCTCTGAAATTTCTAAAACTTATTGTGAATTGCAGTCATAGACTCCCTAGATCATCATGGAATTCTGTAATTTAGACAGTTCATTGCCTTATCAATTTTATTTCTTTCTATCATTTTTAATTAGGATTGCCTCATCTTTTATTGGTGAAAACTTATCAAATAGTTATATTCCTTGTATATTCTATTGCTTTCTATTAATGCTTCAATATATATTTTCCTAGAAACCTTATCTTTTTCAAAAGAACCCATTTTAGGCTTTTTTAGACATGCATGAAAAATGTGGTAATATAGACGAGCAGTGAACTATTTGAAAAATTACCTCAATGAAATGTGGTCTCATGTTTCTTAATTTGTCCCGAGAGCAGTTCAGAAAGATACTACTCATAGTTCATAGAATTAACTTATCTCGAAGAGAAATATCAATACTAGAAGTATACCTATTTTTTTTTTAATCAATATAATTTCATGAATTAATGACTATGAATGAAATTCATGAACTTTATAAAGTACTTATCTCTTTATGTTAATTCTAATGGAGACACTTTATATTTCCTGGAAATCTCTCCAAAGATGCACTCGAGTCTAAACCGTTAGTTGCTCCAAAGAATGATGTCAAATTGTACCATAAAAGCCAAGAACATTCATGAACATCTCTCCAGTCCACTAGAAGAAATTACCTCCACATTGAAGAACCAAATCACAATCTACATAGACTCTTTCTCTTTGAGAGATGTCTCAGTTTTTCTCTATAAATCCTGGATGCTACAATCACTTTCACAAATTCCTTGAAAAATTTTCTAATGCATTGTTTAGTTAAGAAGAATGAGCCTTGAGAATATCGGTAGCCTCTGCATGAACTAATGCTTTATTTCCACCAAAGAACACTAAGGATATTTTTAACAACGGTTATAGTTGTATGTGCCTTTCTCAATATGTACAAAAATGAAGAGAAAAACCAAGCACGTGAGCTGCTTCACACATAGTTATGGGTTTTTCTATGATTGACATCTTCTTCAAATGGAACCTTCTCCCCTTTATAACATCCAATATGAAGGAGAAGTTACTCCTCTTCCTCATGTCTATTAAGAGTCACAACCCTTCACAATTACCACTTTTTGAAACAACACAACCCTTCATAATTTTCATTTTTTGAGAAGGTCACAAGCTTTCTTCTTTTTATTTCTTTCTTCTTTCATTAATCCTCTCTTGATTTATATCCTCCATTCCCTCTTCTCCATAAATATGGATCCCTCTCTGAATTAAGTACTGTGTCATATTCTTATTGCCTGATAATTCAAACTAAATCTCCTTTTTCTGCTATTACCCTATTTCCACATCTGATTTCGTCTCAAATATTATAATTCTTATTTTATTTGCTTTTATTTTTTCCATAATTGTGTTGTGGACCTGCTCTAACTTGAGAATGCATTTTCCCTTGTATTCCTCTTCCATTCAACACCTATTTGTGCTTGCATATTTTTAGGAGACACATCTCTTTGGAAAGATGCACCCATTTAAAGGGGTCATATCTCGTCATTGTTGTCTTGTTGATTAGATCTGCACTTCTCATTCTTGATATAAAAATTGCCCCCTTTCAAATGAAGCTACCTTCTCCCTTTTATACCTCATAGTTTGAGGGAGTCACAACTTTTCCTCTCATGCCTTTTGACCATTCATTAACTTAATTTTAATTAAATTTATGTTAAATTTTATTTTTATTTTTTGTATTTTAATTTTGTTATTATTATTATTTAATATTAAATCCTATTTCAGAAAGGGGACATTACAATTAGTGAGACCATGTATCAAACATTTCGTTATCCTTAAATTATGTAGATAGTCTGAGTATTCTTACCAAACGAAAACAAGTCTTCCCCAATCCAACTTGAAACAATTTTTGGAAGCTACATCATATTTTGTGAAATGTTCAATGCAGTCAATATGTTATAATGCTTCTTTCCTCCATGAATATGAACATAGGTGTTCCAGAAGTGATTTGTGAACCTCTGACACAAAAACTTTGAATTTAAAGGCCCCATAGGATTCTGGATCACCTAACTGAAATTTTTCTATGTTTAGCAATTGTGGAGAGCATAGGATTTATCAATGTAATAGAGAATAATTATAATCTAACTTTATATTTACATATTTATCAATGTATATAGTAATATCAATTATTGATATTGATATGTATGTATATATATAATAAATTATTTCTCATAATAATCATATAGTCAATATTATTTATCTAATCGATGTTACAAACATCAACACTCCAATATTATTTACTTGCAAATATGGACCTCAAAAATATCAAAATATAATATGAGAATGGGAAAATTTGATTTGCTTGAATTTCAAAATCTTCACGTAGTTTGATCTGAAAATAGATTTAATTTACTAAACTATTCAAAACTTTCATCAAATTCAAAATTTTCTGTGTTGTGAAATGTGCTAACTTTTTAGTTTGAGTTTTTTCCCTTCATTTTAATTAATCAATTTAACTTAATTATTCTTTAAGCAATGATAGAGGTAAAAATGGTGTGATTTCTAATAAAAGTTAGTCATAATTTAGATAATGTGTGGTTCTATTTATACAAATTTATACATTGGGTTTGTAAATTTTTGAATAAACTGTAAACCCTTGTTTGCATAGTCATGGCCAATATAGAAAATTTTGTTTTGACCAAAACCCAAAAACTAACAGGATCTTCCTTCTCAAATGAGGAAAGCCTCAATTCATTGATTCCCTCAACTAATATAATTGTCTCTTTATCCGCTCCCTATAGTCCTAAAGAAATGAAAGCTGTGAATTAAGCTTCTCAATTTAAGCTCTAGTTTTTGCATCCTTATCCTTTGAAATATTATATATATTATTGCCAATTGTGTGATCTATGACTCAATGGAGTCAATCTCATCCTTTATGCTTTTTTGAAAAACTAGGTCATTTCAAGAAAAATTGATAGAACACATACTTAACTTCATTAGCACATTCCTTAAATAATTTCAAGTGATGCTAAAATATATCAATTGTGTGCATTTTCATATTGATTAAAGGCTTCTATAGTTCTCTTATCTTTTATCTTACTTAAGGCATCCCACTCTTCTTTATTCTCAATGAGAGAGGAATGATCCTTGAAGGAACCTATCGAAAGCTTCAATTTTTGTTTTAGAAGCAATGAGGAATCAATGTTTACCACTTAAATTCATCACTTGTCTTAGTAGTGTCTTGAACCTTCTTAGTATTTTCCTCTTCCTCTTTCTCATTAAGCACTATAGTTTTCTCTAAAGGAACAATGTCCTATTCTTTGTTTCTAGTTGTGTTCCTTGAAGGAGGGACACCTATTTCACTTTGATCTTCTGCACCACTACTCTTTGGATGAGCAATTTTCTTATCCTTCTTATCACTCTTCTTTGTTGTATCCCTCTCAATCATAGGAGCATCAAAGGAAAATATATATATGTCTTGTGTGGATGCATAAGGTATATCCTAAAAATTAATATCATCTATAAGTGCTTATTACATAGGAACAACTTCAACCTTCTTCATCTCCTCTACTATTTTAGTAGTCATCTTTTTAGTTTGTTTCTTTTTCCTCTCTTTCTCTTCTTTGTCCATTCCCATGATGGTATTCACCCATTTTTTGGGGCTGGAACTCTTATGCCTACATTTGAGACAATTGGACTCTTTCCTCATTTGATAAGGAAGACCAAAAAAAATGAGGACACCCTCTTTTCACTTGGCAGTATTGTGAGGTTTTCACACCATCACCCCCATTTCAAATGGGGACCCCCTCTTTTCGCTTTGGCAGTATGAGTAGTGGTCTTAGTTGGTACCAATTTTCAAGTCTCCAAGTTTGAGAGATGAGTTTGAGAAACTTTGCCTCATTTATGAGTCAAGAGCCAGACCTTGAAATGTGAAGAGGAGAGCAAGATCTAGTGTTTGAGACTTGAGAGGTAAAGAGAAAGTAGGATGCACCATCAATGGTGATGGTGCATGAAAGTTGTTATGAGAAACAAATCCAAATGGCATTGATATGGGTGTGAATTCAAGTCTGAATTAGATTGTGAACAAGGTATGAAATTGAGGTGAGAATGAGTAAGATCCAAGTATGATAAATGGACAAGTATGAATGTCAACATTCAGTTCAGGAATGAATCCCATTGAAAATGGAGGCAAAGAGAGTTATCACGAACCTAATTTCAATGAGGAATGACCAAGCAGAGTTTAGCTTTGGATGAGCTATGCCAATAAAGTAACTCCCATTACAACCACTTTGTAGCTCATTCAATAATAAATAGAGGCCACATACATTTCTTTTTAAATAGTGGCTATTAAATATATCATGCTGGTAGACCTGATGTTAAAATACATTTTGTATACAGGCATTTATTGCTTATGTTAATGATGTAATAAGACCCCATTAGTTATGCCAATAAAGCAACTCCCATTACAACCACTTTATAGCTCATTCAATAATAAATAGAGACCACATACCTTGAAGTGTGTGCCATCCAATTCTCTCAAACTTGATGAATCTGTTCTTTCAACATTTGTAGCAGAGCAAGGAATCCATAGGAAGTGTATGCTGATTTAGAGAGAGGAAACCCAAAGAAATAAAGTTGGTATCTAAAAGGGAAGAAATATGTTGTGGACCTGTCGTCTGAGGAACAATTGCAGCACAGATGAATTGTGGTAGAAGGCATGGGTAAAACGTGATTGGGTATGGATAAACAATACCAATAGTTTACTATCTAGATGAAGAATTATCTAATACATCTAAAAAATAAATTGGATTATGGAAGCTCTGAAGATTGCTTTATGGAGATTTAGAATTTAGCAAGCATTTTTCTAGCATCTCTTTTGTGCATTTTCATCATGAAGGTAACAATGCAAATAATGCCTTAGCTAACGTGAGGATTCTCCAAGACCTTCTCTTTTTTCTTCAATGATGATGTGGAATCATGAACTTTGTTAGGAAGCATTCTACTAGATGATAAGTCACCTTGATTACTTTAAAGAGTATCAACTTGTCATTCCCAATGGTAGTTGTCTCTTAATCATTGGTTTGTTATATTTTGATGTGACCCTTTGTTCTATCCTTGGTGTATGTTGGTATTGAAGGCATTTGTATTGATGAGAGCTATTTATTTCGGTCGTTGCTATGTTCTCACACATGTCATTTCTATATTTCTCATGGTATTCTAGGTTTTGAGTTATCTTGCTTGTTTGATGCTTTAGTATGTTTCCTAGTGTCTACATTTTGGTTATGTATAAGGCAATTTAGTTATTCCCTTGTGTTCCATTTATGGGTACTAAGGGCTTCCCTTTGGTAACAAGAGACTTGTTCATGTTTATCTATAGGTTGCAAACAAATCATCCTTCTTCCACCAATGAGTCATTCCATTCAAGAAAGACCATGTCTGACGATATCAACACACAAAAAAATAGGGAGACAATTGCTAGACTATGGTCTAACTTAAAAAGAAAGGGTGATGGAAAATGTTATTGTCCTTGCAAAATTTGTAAGGGCTTAAAGACTCAAAGATATCTAATCAAAACAGCTGAGGAACATTGTAGGCAACATGGTCACATTGAAGGGGGAAATGAATTTCGTCCATTGGTATGTATTTTAATATTTTATAAAATACATAAGACATGATTTGATGATGACAACATGGTCATGGTTAATATAAGGTCATCATTTTCATATAGGTCAACGTCCCTCAGTTTCATGTTATGGACCATGACAATTTGGAGAATGTGGATTTCCAAATGAGGGAACATGGAGGTGTGAATATAGAAGTAGAAGGTAATGATATCATGGAAGAAGACCACGATGATGAAGAAGATCAAGATGATCATCATGATCAAGATGATGATGATGATGATGCAGAGCTTGATGTACCTATACTTGAGAAGGCACATGAGCCCCTATATGAAGGCTCCGAAACAACTCTTCTTGCCGTTGTATTGTTGTTGGTGAACTTGAAGGTTATGAATGGTTTATCCAACATAGCAATGACACGTATGTTAAGGTATGTCATCTTTTTTCATTATTTTAGTCGTAATTTCCTTACAATTAATATTGGGTGAATCGTGTAGCAATTAATATTCTTTAAATTAACAAATTATTTTTTAGTCGTAGGTTGATAGGTGAGTGTTTGTTACCACCATCAAACATTCTACCTCGCTCATACTGAGAATTATCTGCCATTATGAAAGATATTGGAATGGAATATCAAACAATACATGCATGTCTGAATGATCATATTATATATTATAAACAGCATGAATTTGCAATAGAATGCCCTATTTGTCATATTAGTAGATATCAATCAGATCGAATAACTAAAAAGGTGCCTCGCAAGGTTCTTCGACATATTCCCATTATTCCACGTTTGCAACGATTATTCAAGTGCAATAGCTTGGCACAATTTATGGATTACCATGCATGCAATAGAAGTCGGGATGGCATTATGCGAATGTCTGCAGATGGCTCGGCATTTAAGGAAATAGAAGAAAAATGGCCACACTTTAAAGAACCTCGTAATCTCAAGCTTTCATTGGCAGCGGACGGTGTCAATCCGTTTGGAGAGATGAGATCTACTTACTAGGTGTGGCCTATTTTTGTTATCAACAATAACATTCCTCCTTGGTTGTCCATAAAGAGGGAGCACATAATGTTGTCACTGATTGTTCTAGGTATTTTTTGATTTAATGGTCATCTAAATTAATTTATTATTAATAATCCATCAAAATGGTCATAATAATTATGTAATGTTTTTGTTCATTCAACTAGGTAAGTACCAAGTTAAAGATATCAATGTATATATTGAGCCCCTTATCGACGAGTTGATGGTGTTATGGAATGGGGTCACTATGTATGACATATCTAGACCAATAGGACAAAGACAATTTCAATTCCATGCAATGCTTGTATGGACAATACATGATGCCCCTGGGCTAACACATTTTTGTGGTATGTTCTCTTCTTAATGCCTCTTTTTTGGTATGTTATAGTGCTAACACAAAGTTAACACATTTAATCCAATTATACATGATCTTGTAGGTCTTCAGACAAAGGGAAAATTTGCATGTCTAGTTTGTGGTCCAAAGACAAAATCTCATCATTCAAAAAGTTTGAGAAAGTAGGTGTTTGATGAGAATAGACACTTTCTCCACAGAAATCATAAGTACCGAATTACTAAAAAATATCTTTTCAATGGGAAAGAAGAAACTACATCAAAGCCACGGAGAATGACACCTCGCCTATGGAAGTTGGCATACAATAAAATAAATCGTCGAGGTAATGTCAATCCATCTGATGGGTTTTGTTTCAAATTTATATTTTGATATTGTGTTTTGTTTACTGATAATGTAATTGATGCTTGTGAAGGTCGTCAAGGCATCAATGACCAACTTCCAAAAGGACTAAAAAGTTATCCTACACAATTTAATAGGTTGCCGTACTACGAGCAACTTCCAAACATGCATTTGTTTGATCCTATGCATATTGGAAAGAATGTAACAGAGACATTATGGAAAATATTGGATGGAAGGCGTGACAAAGACCAAATTATCAAAATTTGTAGTGACATTGAAGAATCCAACCATGCAATGAAAAATTTTATTCGATCAAATAACAATGGAGACCAAATTGATACAAGTGCCCTTCCATGGTTATTGTCGGAGCAGCAGAGCAATGCTATAAAAGAAATTATAAAAAAAATATGATTTCCCACAGGATTTGCTGTGAACATAAATGATCTCATATCAAAGAAAAGTGAATTTGGGCCAGGGATGAAAACACACGATTGGCATATATTTATTAAGGTAATTCATATTATTTTGTATTCACTATATATTTGTATACTGCATGTGGTTTTCATTGCATTCTTTTATAAAATATTGACAAGATCGTTTTACAAATATTGCAGTACGTTCTACCTCTATCTCTCCCACACCACTTTGCCAATGGTGTCAAACAAGTTATATATGATATTGGAAAATACATGAGGTGGTTGTCATCTAAAGAAATCAATAAAGAAGATATAAAATACTGGAAGAGAAAAATTCCTCTTCTTATGTGTGAAATGCAAAAGTGTCTACCTTCAACTTTTTTCAATGCACAAGAACATTACCTCATACATCAAGTTGAGGAGATTGAATTGTGTGGACCTATACCAACTAGGTCAATGTGGATGGTTGAGAGGCACTTGAAATTTTTGAAAGGCTTGGTTCGACAGAGAGCACATCCTGAGGGTTCTATGGTGGAGGGATATATGGTATACCAGACCATGGTGTACATTAGTGAATATCTTCCTAAGTTTGCAGCAAAGATCCATGTAGATCGTATTTGGGATCCCAACTCCATTAACAAATTTGAAGGGGAGTACTTGATGGGAAAAGATAGATTGAGGAAAGTGAGAGGTAAATCTAAGATGTTATTGTAGTTAATTAATTCTTATAAATCTGGTCGAGAGTGGGATGCAATAAATCTAAGATGTTTTTGATATAGCTGGTCGAGAGTGGGATGCAATACATTTGTATATTGCAAACAATCTTGATTGGATGATGGTATGGATTGAACGATGTCAACAAAATGGTTGCTCATTAACATGGGAAGGTGTTGCTTCATTGGTTAGAGAAGCTCATCGTAATGGAGATTCCAATGTTACTCCAATGGTAATTGATCTAGCACATGGTTTAAGAGGTGGACAAGTACGTACAAATTTATTAATGATCATGACTCATATGTTTCATATCAACTCATGATGCAAATAATTTACACACTTGAAAAATTGCAGGTCAAGCACCACAAATTTATGTACTATCATGGCCAAAAATTTTGCATAAAAAAGTTGGATGACACAAAGAAAACTTGTGATTCTGGGATAAGTGCAGTTTTTGAGGTCACCAATATATCATCTAGAAATGACATACATCCTCAAAAATCTCAAAATCAATACTATGGCATCTTAGATAATATAATTGAGTGTGACTTTAACTCCTTCAAAGTAGTTCTATTTGTCATCAAATGGTACAGGCTATGACTGAATCAAAATGATCCAGATAGAACTGTTATTCAACATGATAATGGATTTACAATGATTAATACAAGGTCGTTTGAGCCAGTTGGAGATGAGCCCTATGTTCTTCCAAGCTAGTGTGAGAAAGTGTTTTACTCAGGGGTTCCACATAAATAGGGTTGGTCATTTGTTGTTAGACATGATCTGAGAGGAAGGCCGATAAAGTATAACGTTATGGAAGAAGAAGATACTGAAGATGATGAAGAAGCAGATGATGATGATGATGATGATGATGATGATGATGATGATGATGATGATGATGATGATGATGATGGTGATGGTGATGGTGATGGTGATGGTGATGGTGATGGTGATGATGATGATGATGATGATGATGATGGTGATGACGATGGTGATGGTGATCATGGCAATGATGATGATGATGATGCTATTGATGGAGATGATGATGGTGATGATGGCGATGATGATGATGATGATGATGATGATGATCAATGACATAATTGAAATGGTTACATATTTATTGTGTTCAATTCTAATGATTACGACATATGTGATTTATAATTACCAATTTTTTGTTTACGATGCTCAATTAATTGTTGTTGATACATGTATATTTGTGTTTGATTATCACCCTTTTTGCAAACAGGCAATTGACTACAGACATTGTCACCCCGGCCTTCTGTTGATGATCTTGCATTCCATACATAAGGTAAATTTGTTCATGTTTACGATGTTGCATATTTTTCATGTTATCTTCTAAGTTATTTGTAGCATACGTATCATGTAATATTTAGCTAACTTAAGATAAATGATTAACATATGCAAGAAATTTGACCCCTTTGGCGTGGATCGTGCACAGTGACATGGATCGGCAGGTATAAGTCAATAAATAGACATAATTTTCTTATATTCTTCTTGTTTATCACTAAGCACATATGTTATAAATAGACATATTATATAATCATATAATGTATATATAGACAAAGAAGAACCGTACGTATGGGTCACGACTTGATTATTCTATATATATTGACGTGGCAATATCTCATTTGATGGATTGCAGCACCCACCAAATAGGTACTTTTCAGATCTATCTACATCGAATGAGGGAAATGAGGGAATGCTAGATGAAAGTTCTACATGTAGTATGGCTAAAATAGGGAGATCAACTAGAGGTCAAAAGATTAGAAAAAAATTTGATAAACGCATGGAATATTTCCTTGCTAATGGGGGATCATGTTCTTATGATGATGAGACCAAAGGTGACATCAAGGTGCCCTTTTGGTACACACACATTGAGAAAGAATGGGTACCCAATGAACTACCTCCAATTAATACTGATTTTTGTGTTAATGAGAGGATATATCGCATTGCTCCATCCTCATTACATGGTTTGGGCCTATTTTCCATGGATGGGATAAAGGTATATTACAACAGAGTTGTTGAATTGTTCAAGTATGTCGGTCCGTGTTACAATTACAATGATTGGATGCGGATTGTTCAATATAAAAAAAGTATGCGTAGGTATGCACTATCAGCTAATTATATACAAAGGAAAGAAAATGATCAAAGTAAAAGATTTGCAATGTACATTGATGGGAGACCAAAAGCAACAGGTAATATTGTAGGTTTTATAAATAGTACGCGACCTTCGTCAACTAATAAGCAACCCAATTGCATAGTTGAGGCGCGTGAGGGGAATCAAGTTTTTGTATGTGCAATAAAATCAATAAGTGCGGGGGAAGAACTGCTAATAGATTATCATTTAAATCACATAGATACAAACAAAGTTACTATCATGAGGGTGGTAAGTACTATATACCATTTTATTAATAAGTTTTTTTTTGCTAAGTCTATTGCTTTTAGTTCGCTAAAGTTTTTATATTAAATCTTTGTCACAGGACGATATGGATCCCGCACATGATAGAGGCCATGAGGATGCTCCTCCCACCTGTTCTTCAGCAAAGATAAACCTTATTAAAATTGTACAAATTAGATAGTTGAAAAATGTTATATTATTACGTTATTTTATTTATGGTTTTGGAGTTTTTATGATAGTTTTACTGATATTCCTGTCACAATTTGATGTTCAAGATAAGGGAAAAGCACCCTCGATAGTAGAGGCAATAGCTACCCCCGAGGATGATGATCTTTTTGTAGATTCACCTAATGTTATAATCATGTTGAAGAAAAAAATGAAACAAATCAATAAAGATATAATTAATATTTTGTATGAAACAAATCCAACTGAGGAGATGCTCATGAGGCTAACTGAATTGAAAGCACTCGCACGTCGGTATCAAGTAAGCAGTAATGAATCTTTAGTTATAACAAAATTTCAATAAAGGTTAATATTTTATACTCTTTTATGTTGTGAAGTAAAATATATGTAATATGTGTTCTTGTTGCAGGATTTTATGGAATCTCTAGTACTTGGTCAAGGACAACGTGCGGATGAGGCCGGTACTAGTAGACCTCTGGCCGCCTCAGGTAAAATAATCCTTTAGTTGACAAGTTACAAGGAATTTTTTTTTGGAACATTCAAAAACTTCTCAAGTTAACTCTTACTTTTATTATTTCAAAATGTCTTTGCTAACAATGTATTGTTCAGGTCATCAATTGCAGGAGACTCCTCCTAGCCAGGTTGTCCATAGAAGATTGCCGAGTGCAATGTCGGCCACAAGAGCCATGCAAACATCAATGCCTTCCAGGGCTATGGTAACTGGTAAATCATTGTTTTACTATATTTGGTTTTGTGCTAATTATGATTTCATAATTTGTACTTTAATCTTGGGTGCATCACATAGTGGATTATTTTTTTGGAGCAGGAGATACCCCGGTGGCATCGCTTGGTACACCAGATACTGATCAATCTACATGTATTGGTGATAATTCACCACCATTTCCTAGATCTACCCGTGTTATTAGCACAGGAGCTACGCAGACGTCATTATTGATTGACAATAATGAATCAATGCTTATAAAATGTCCTCAAATTCCAGGTACTTTAAATAATTATTTTTTATAGTGTAATATGCATTTACCTATTCATAACAAGTTTTGGATTGATTATCCCATGACATTTTTTGCAGGAAATGATACGTTTTATAAGAAGCTTTATGACCTCACATTGCATATATTCGGGCCCACCATACATACAAGGTGGAACATCATAAGAGAACTAAGTTTATCCCACTATTTTTTTTTCATATCATTAATTGGTACAATATTTTTCCTTTCATTTCGGTCTTTTCTTTTAGTGGCTATATCTAACAATTTTGTGTTTTTCCTTAAAAGGTGGAATTTGCAAGAAAAAAGTTTAAAAGATCAGCTCGTCAAAGATTTATAGCATGAGTTTGGTAATAATATTTTTGATGAGAAGAAAATTTTAGAAAGAGCTTGCAAACATCTTAAGACCGTGAGGGACGCATATAGAAAGAGTCTCGTCCAGAACCCAAAGTACGAGCGTCCTCCCTTTATTTCAGTGAGGGATTGGAATGAATTTATTTTAGATGCAAAGGAGAAAGCAGATGCTCAAAAAGGAGTTTCACCAACAAATGCGAGAAGGTATACAATAGTATTAACTACTAGTGATAAGGTGTTTGGCATGGACTTTTGAGATGATAATTAAATTTTGAATGCAATCATCATTTTTCAATATAATATCTTGGTATGATGTTTTAGACATTTTCACCATTGAATGCAATGTGTTCAGCATTTCAAAGTTTCATTTTTTATTCCATATACATGTTTTTATAACCATTTTTTCAAACTTTTCATAGGTTGCAGGACACTTCAAAGGCAACAAAGGCCAGGCTGCAAAAGATTGGGCAACACAGACTTGGCGCTGGAGGATATTCAAAAATCAAAGCTCGCATTGTAAGTAGCAGTAAATGAATTGCAGAGAAAAATTATTTATAAAATGCAAATAATTTTGTTTAATCAAAAAATGTAGGGCTCTGATTTTAATGTAGAGGCCATGGAAGAACACAGAAAAATTGCCTTCAAGGAAGGCTATCAAGTCATGGCTGAACGCCTACGGCAAGCTTCCACTGGCCCAACCGAAGAGTCTCCTGCATCATGTGCACAGGTAAATATGCCAAAAAATATATTAGAAATTGAATACTTGAGCAACAATCAATTTGATAATAATGTCCATTACATTGCAATGCAGCCTCTTAATCATGACACAGATCATACGCCGCATCATGAAGCCCCTAATGTGCATCATACTATCCAAGGAGGTGCTCATTTTCTATTTAAAACTAATTATGTAATTATTAATACAATTTAACATTTTAAATTGAACTTGGTGTAATATTTTTGTGTATATTTTAGAGGATACAGAATCAGGTCATGCTGAACGAGTGCCGGAGGATGTTCAGACTGATCACCATGTAGATCATGTGGCACATTCAGGTAAAGAAAATCTATGTTTTGTTCTTTTAAATTAATTTTTTGATTTATAGTTCTTTTACTTACATAAATACTTGTAATTCAATAATATAAAATAGTGTGAATTTAACTCATGAAGTAGTTATTGCAGCAGACCCCCCTTCAGTGCAGCAGCCTCCTGTTCCTGAACAGATGAGGAGGAGACACGCATTGGGATTAGAATCAATAGAGGAGGGGAATGATGAGGACATTGATCTTCCTCTTAGAAATTATATGATTAAAAAAAATAGCAAGAAACCCAAAAAGAAATGATTGTAATTAACATTTATTGCTAATGAAAGAACATTGTCTTAATGGATGTAATTTTGTACTAGTAATGTTGATGAATGATGTGTGTTAATACGTGTTAATGAATTATTCATGAATGTTGTGTGTTAATGAATTATATGTTCATGAATTATTTATGAATATTGTGTGTTAATGAATGTTATCATGTGATTATAATGATTGAATGTTATATTTCAAAAATGGATGAATGAATGAATGTTATTAAATGTTAATGGGGAATTTAGAGTGATGTTAGGGGGGGGGGGGGAGGGGCCAAATGAGCTTCCACCTTCACATGGTTGGCCTTGTTTAGTAGAGAATATTAAACTATTCTTGAAACCAAATGAAGCTCAAACTTTAAAGACAAGCTTAGAGTTTTTGATGCAAAGCCTTCTAATATCCCCTTAAGGAACCCTGTTCAACTCGAGGATTCAACAACGTCTTGGAATCCACTCAAGGAACTAGAATTCAACTTGAGGATCAATAAGAAGTCCTTGACTTTAGGATATCAACCAAACACTCCTCTTTAATAGGTTCACTACCTTGATTCATTTTAGACAACTTATCAATTCACTTTGTCCATGTTCCAATTTCCCTCTCCTTGGGAACACTCCTAATTCACCTTTCATGCAATCACCTCTTGATTTCTATCTTCAAGGATTCCCTTGATCCTTCTAAGGCTTAAACAATCCTAAAATAGCCTAACTAAGGAGTTCCAACCCCTACCAAGCATTAACTCTATCCAAATCTTCAAAACTGCCTTTTCTAGGACTGTCCAATTAGCCCTGTCCTGCCAGTAAATTGCACTTTTCTCTAAAATTCCTCAAACACCATGGTGACTTCTTCACCTTTCCAGATACCCTTTATGGAGTTATTCAAACCTTGCTAATACCAATGCTTCAACTTGTGACTATTGCACACTTCTATGACTGTCCCTATCAGCAATTAGGCCTAATTAGCCCTCCTCTTCCAAAGCAACTCCTATTTACACTTACTCTCAACCTTCCAACATTTATATAGTCTCAAGGCATCTAATAAACATTATAATTCCTCAATTAGTTTGACCCTCCAAGCTTTCCTAGATACTTTTTCATCAAAACCTCCCTTTAAGGGTTTCTATCCTAGGGCTTCCTAGAAAAGACCCTAAATCAACTCACAAAACCTTTCTAATGGCTCAAACACCTTCAAAAAAACTCTCTCAATCATTTCCAACACTCATTTACCAATTCCACCCTCAATTTGTTCATATTCACCAGGTGGTGCTTCCCAAATGCACCCTTCACTGCCTGTTCAACAGTCACCTTCTGTTCCTTTCTCCTTTCACTGACACCTGCATCCAGATCATGATAAAAACATAATATTTACAGGCCTTAGTACCTCTCCCATAGGTGATTATTAGAACACAAACAATTACGGGTACTTTCCCCTTTTTAATCACAACAAAAGTTGACAGTTTCGATTTACATGGAGATCCAATTAGAATCAACTCTAACATACTTCACAGATTAAAAGCCCATTGTTTAAGCTTTACACAGCTTGTTGCCTATAGATTGTAATTTTTAGTATGTACTTCATTCTATATATGAATAAGCCAGCTAGTTTGTTAATTAATGGCCCAATTTCTTTGAGAATTTGCCAGCCTTTTCAGAAGTATTTTTGTTTAGGATGTCAAAGAGATATGAAGAAGAAGAAGAGAACTTCTATGAATTGAAGTGTCAAGAGGGTGGTATTTATCTTTTGACATTTGGAGGGCGTGACAAGCATGTGTAAGCTGCCTCACTTGCATTTTGAATTTTATAATTCTATCAAATTTATCTTGCTCATTTGGTTTCACTTGTGCAGGTTTGGGCCTGGGGCAATCCAAAATATCAATGAAGCTTTGAATAAGGTATGAAAAGATATTCATAAATTCACAAGGTATGTGATATTTTTTGGGTCATTGTATTTCATTATATCAATGGTTCTAAGGATAATTTGGCAGGTTGAGGGGGAGGACAGAGATGTAACAGTTCTTGTCACAACGAATGAGGTAATTTCCACCATTTTTATAGGTTGGGTTGGATCATGAGAATAGTTATATAATTTGATAAGTAGGAAATATTTTCTTACAGTAAGTTAAATTATGATATTATTATCATAATTTAACTATGTAGTTTTATAATTAGTTTACTGACAAATGTTTCATGAATAGTAGTTCATAATAACCTTTCTTTTATGAGAATGAATGGAACACTTAGTACTCATTGCATCTAGATGATGCTCATAGAGGTGAAACACTACTTCCCAGTAGGTCACTCATCCCAATATTATTCTAGTTCAAGTGCTCTTTACTACGAAGGTTCCTCCAACGTTAAGCTCACTTTGCTTGCAACCCCATTTGCAAAACATTCAGCAAGTTTTGTGCCTTGTGAACCATTCATTAAAAATCCTCTTAAGCTCATCAATTGATAATTAAGAGATATTTTCCACGAGTTGTCAAATTGTGATATTGCAATCAGCATTCAACCGTGTAGCTTTATGGTTAGCTTATTGACAAATATTTCATGAGTAGTGATTCACATGAATCCATCTCTCATGAGAATGAATGGAACACTTAGTGCTCATTTCATCTAGGTGATGCTCACAGAGGTGAAGTGATGCAGGGGCATCCATCATGTAACCAAGGAATTCCATGGTACCAGGTGAAGACAAGAAGGACAAGGCATCTAGCCATGTCAACTGGAATATTCTAAAGCCAATCATGGCATATTTTCATGGCCAAAGTACTTTAATGGTCAAAGGTCCTAATAAAGCCTATGGGCAAAATGATGTAACAAATGGCATATGAGCCATGAAAGGGTAGTAGGATGTAGCTTCATGTATTAAGATATTCAATAAGGTCATTGGACCAATTATGAGTCATTAGCATAGGTCTAGATATTAGAAAAAGCATAAAAAGCATATCTTATAATTTGAATTCAAACTCAAACGGTCACTAAGTAGTTCTGGAGGGAAACTCAAGATTTAGTATTTGTCTTGTTTAAATAAACATTCCAACTACCTTGGTTGGTTGGGCAGTCAGTTAGAGGTCTATTTAAGATGTCACAGCCTTAGGCAAGGAGGAGGCATGGTTTTGTACAAAGTACACAAAAAAAACTGTACGGACAGGCAATGAATCAATGAGATTTTGAAGTTTTCTTGCTAATTTGAAGCCCTCTTTGATGCATAAATCTTCCATAAATGTTGGTAAGGCATACTTAAGTTGTTTTGAGTTGAATTTGGTGAATTTAATAACACATTTCAAAACTTATTACTGTTGTCACGCCAAACATACAGTTTTGCATTGTTTTTTTCAAATGAATAAGTGAGGGTTCCATCCTATGAATGCATATCTGACCATGGGATGGACCCTGATGGTTCTAACATGTTTAACTAACCATGAAATGCAAGGAAAGTGAATATTTTCAGGATAGGGTGAAGCATATGCAAATTTGAGTGGTGTAGGGATTGATTTGGGTACCCAAATGATGCTAACAGTCACACAGTCGTACATCTAGCTTAAGGAGGTGTATTTTTTGTTGGAGAATATTTTAAAACATGTTTAATACATGGTGAAACCTGAATTTTGGGTCTTGGAAGTGCCAGATTGACCTAGTTCAATGATGCCCTAGGAAATGAGGGTTTTAATGCATGTAATTGGGGTTTTTGTACCAAAACACTTCATAGTCTGAAATTGATTAGTGATTTCTTTAATTGGGCATAAATAATGATGGTCCTATGAATTTCATGGAGTTTGGATGCATTCGGAGCATGGTTGCTTTGTAAACCCACCTAATTAGCCCTCTAAAAATAGTCTCAATCATGTTTTCTGGTAATATTTTCCATAGTAACAATATTTAAGTTTTGGATATGTTTTAGTAAAATAAAAAGGGTATTCATAAATATAATTACCTTATCAAGTGTTTTGGAAAAAAATTGAGTTATTTGGGTTTTAGTGCTGTTGGAGGGCTACTAGCCTATCAACTAGACCTAATAGTCAGTTTTGGGGATTTGATGATTGGAGTTGCATAAAAGGTTGAAACTGATTGATTCTTGTCTAAAACATCTAGTTTATACCATTTGTGTCCACCCTAGGCATTTGGAGGCAAGATTGAGTGTTTTGTGGGTATTTGACCTTTGGAGTACCTTAAAGGCTTGTGGGATCCTTGTAGAATTGAACAAGTTTTGTGTGAAACCACCACTTCTGCTAACCACTCTACATCATGAAGCACTAGGACTATTTTTTTAATTTTTGATGATTTTGGAATGCTAATGAAAACTATGAATGAATGTTGTCTAAGGTGCATGTAGTATACCCTAAGATAGATAAATGTAAACCTTCTAAGGAAATACCTAAATGATGTTGGGAACTATCTTGAATTCAATTTTGAGGAAAACAAAATTATAATTATGACAAGGTGTTTATGAATAAGACAAATTTAGACAAGAATGACAAGCATCCAAGAAAAGGTGGACATGAAAAGAAGATAACTATATTTAAAGGAAGTCAAGATAATGTGCAAAGCCACTATAGGAATGTCCTCAAAAGATGTACCCTCTAATTTGGAAAATGACTCTAGAAAGTGTAATTCTTGACCCTAGGATGTGCAAGCTATGTTTTTAGATTTTTAGATTTTTTGAATCTAAGATGAGGACTATTCACTATGAAAATGACTAAGAAAGGTTATAAACTCTCACTATAAGAATGCCACTAAAATGCAAGGTATGAACTTATAATTTGCAAGGGTTTCCAATCAAAATATTCTAGATAAAGGAAAAATGATATATTTATGACCCATGCTATTTTTTTTCTCTATGTGGGACATTTTTTAGGACAAGTTTTGATGATTCATAAACACAAAAATCACACAATCACTTATGGCTGTAGGTATGACTAAAATGAAATGTTTTGTCTTTATTCTGTCTACTATATGAAAAAAGGCGAAGTGTGAAATCTATGAAAATCACTTTCTTTCATGAGTTTAAAATGAAATAAGGAAAATTCTATGATGCAGGAAAAAGAAACGAATCTGATAAATACCCCTCGATATTCAGCATTTCCCCCAAGTTATGAGCTACCAACAAATATTGCAATAATTACACTTCAGGTAAATTTCGCATTCTTTTCGAGAGGATGATGAATATTTTAAGGTTTATTTCAAGTAGATTGTTTGGGAGAGTCATTTATATTTATTTTTTCCTCTTTTAGTTTTTATTTTACATTGAACATGCAATTTGGAGAACAGGAACTAGAGGATAAGCTTACTTTATTGAGTTTAGCACATCTTTATGAGGTAAATTTGAACTTTATATAAACTGAACCATTTTGTTTGTACAAAACTATGGTCTGAAATTGTAAAATTATAAAAACATTTGGCAAAATGTCTGTTGTCATGTATTCTTGTGCAGATTGGAGAAGATGACAAGTTTTCAACCCCCGCAAGAGTTGATCTTCAAAAACTATTTCCAGGACGGAAGGTATACTCTTTTGCAAATGGACCTTACTAGCTTCTGATGCCCTATTTTTTCATGTGGATATCCAATTACTCCTTTGTAAGATTGATGGCATGTGTTTGTCCTTAGTTGTATAAAGCTTGCCTCAAACATTTATTCCAATGCGCTGCCTTTGTACAACCAAAAAATCATATTTATGCATGTCATAAATGCAATTTTTCATATTTAAGGATAAATCTACTTTGGCAACATGTGTCTACTAAAAACTCATTAAAGTGGTTATTATAGATTATCACTCTTCCAGTCCTCTTTGACATTACCTTCTTTATTGATTTGTATACTCTCATCTTTTAACTATTATGTTCAGGCACAGAGAAGCCCATATAACTTGATACTAGAAAAAACATTTGACAAATTTGCAAACAATTGTTCACTTGGTGAAGCAAAAAATGTTTTGTAGTACAGTCTGCCAAACAAGAGCCATCTATCTCTATTTCATTGTTGAACACTTGGATATTTGAAAATCTGATCTGCCATTTTGTTTGATTTTATTTCTACATTCTTAAGATTCCACAACATATTATGTTGGTGATTTAGTTCTTCATTAAGTTGTTTTTCAATTGTTATAAATCAAAGGTAAGCAGTCACAAGAAAATTTAACAAACACGTTTGTATGTTAGCATGATAGGATCAAGTTAAAAGCATTTTCTAAATTCATAATTATAAGACATTGTTGTCATTTTAATGAATTCAATATGCATAACAATAGAATCCTATAGAAGCCTTAGTTATAGGTATAACAATAGAAGTTTGTTTTTCAACTTTCAAGGATAGTATTATACGTAATCATTAAATTGGTCACTGATGCAATTTCCAAAACTAAATTCTACTGTATATTTTTTTATTTTGCCTTGTAAGTACACTTAATTCTTACAGGGGCATCACAAGAAATTAGTCAAAATTAGTTTCCTTTGGTTCTTTCTACCTCCTCAGAATCAGTAATTTCAGTTCAAAAGTGATAAGGGAACTTTGTTTCTGTTATCTAATATTGAAAGATATGTTGTTTTTGTCATCGCCATATGGTACATGGATTATACAAAAGCTCTGCTGGGTCAAAAAAGATTAACCTTTTAATGTTGAAATTTAAAATGGTCTTTAGATATTATAAAACAACTAGAAAGCCAGAGGACAATAATTGGAAACTTTTTGAGAAGGATGTCTTTTCAAATTATTAATATTTTTTCAAGTCAATACAAATTACAAACACTAGAGAACTTAGTTCAATGAAGATATGACTAGCATTGATCATGGAATCGTGAGTTGATCTCCAACAATTTTGGTAGGCTTAACAAATGCAATAAATGAGAATGATAAATAAAGGCTTTCTATTTGTCCTATTTAGCAAAACCTCAATTGTTGAGTATATATTGTTCTAAAGTTCAGTCCTTGATGGCTGTTGACATTTATTGGTGATTTCTGAAGAGGAATATTGAAGTCAATCATATACATCTTGGTGGCAAACCAGAAATAAATGTTCTTGAAATAGATATATGAAATAGAAAGTGAACACTCTGGGTACTTGCAATTGATTTCTCAATATTATTTTGTTATTTTCTTTTTGATGTTATTAATTAATGCCTTTTAAAAAATTTGAAGTTCAAATATGTAAACTTATATTATTGAGGCATGTGAACAGAGGGGACTTGCACCCTACTTTGTCTATTGGAACATGTCACGTCAGCAAGATGGATGTCATATTATTTGACCTAGTTTCATTGTGTTATTGTATCTCTTAAATAGTTTGACCCGGCTTGTCCATACGAATTCCTTTATGCTTTTTCACATGAGCTCACTACATTAAACAATTTACTGCTATGATTTTGCATGTACAAAAACCATCCCAATTTAACATTTCTAGGTTATACCATCCCAATATCATGTGTTTGATTAAATATGTTATCATGTGTTTAATATAACCATATTATCTCCAATCTTCATCGCTGTGCTATTTTGGTCAATTTTTACTTTTCATTTCCTATGATAACCATTGAGAAAATAAACACACTTTCCATGAAGGATGGAATAAGGTCTTGAAAATATAATCATAACTATTTAAAATGTTGTAGACAACAAGCCATGCATAACATACGATTACCCTTTATTGCTGGTATTTTTCTTCCAGAGAAATCTTTAATGGGCAGTTATTATAAAAAATACAATTGAACATATCATTATGGCTTTATTTAATTTAATATTTGCCTTTTAGGTCCTTGCATGATCTTTACTCTCCCATCGCTCATTCCCTTCTCATGGGTGATTGACCCTATGTATTGAATCATTTATATATACATCAGGGGATTAAAAAAATTGCATGTACACGTTCACATTTTCTTTGAGTCAGAATATGAAGAACAGTAGGAAGTTGTGGTCCCTTTAATGAGTTTAGATGGTAGAGTCAAAGATTAAATGGTATATTTGCTCTAATTGTTGAAATATTTGTTTTGCATGATTTTGTAGATTGAAGAAGTTGTCAAGCTCAATCTTTCTACGGTTCAGGAAAATTTAGAAATGACATCATTGGACTAGCGAATTGAAGGTGAAGAGAATGATATGCATGAGCCATCTAAGAGAAACAAAATAATGAATGAAGAATTTATTGTGGAATTAGCACCTATGGAAATTAGAACCGTTCAACTTGAGTTTGATGATTGACGACTATGTGAGTCCTGTATGAAATTTTTTACAACAGTTAAAAGAACCCATGATTGTCAAATTTTTATGACTCGGGAACCCCAATAGCCCTTCAGGCTCACCAAAGGCTACATACCCACAATTGAATCAACTATGCTTCCAAACACCTAAGATGGACCAAAATGGTGTAAACAAGGTGGTTTCAACAAGAATCAATCATTTTTTATAGCCTTTACAATACCTATTGACCACATCCTTCAAATCTACCTTCTAGCCCTATGAGCCCCAATTAGCCCTGCTGGACCAGTTTTCTCCCTTTTTCTCTGACTTTTTCCAAACAACTTGAGAAAAAAATTATAGTTTCAGACACCCTTTTTAGGTTTATTTAACATATGTAAACTTCAATGGTGACTCCTTTAGACCAGTCTTAACTTCCTTCACAAGGTACCCTCCTAATGGCATCAAAATCAAGCAAATAACAAAGCAACTATATCATTCTCTTATCCTCATCACTCCATACTTTCATCATAGTTATAATATGGAAAAATATGACTAAATCCAAGAGATTTTAGTCCTATTCCACAAGGAACACCCAAAACACTCATTCAATGCCTTCAAGCCCTTGTTGCATAGGGTTTCACCAAACACCTATCTCCACTAACCTTGGAGACCAAATAATGGTTCATAAACCTTCTCTTTGATGCCCTAGGACATCTCAAATCATTAGATAACCTTCTTGTAGAGCTCAATATGTTGTTGTCATACTATTCCCACCAATCCACCATGGGACATTTCCATTATTTTCTCCAAACTTGTTGTCTTTGCACTAGTGCTACATCAAAACTTGTTAGATTTATATTGTACATGTTAGTAACATGCCTCCCATGAAGTCTGGGCCCTTGAATTCATGGGAGGTTCATCTATTTAAAGAAAACTTTTGTCTGTCACAGGAAAAACTCAAGAAAACAGCCTGAAATGAACCAACAGTCGTATATGCTGCTTCAAAACAAAGTGTTATTCATTCAATAATGAGTGAAATGTGTTTAAATACCCTTCTAATTCATGTATTTGATAGTCCCAAACAAAAAGAAGTTCAATACATTGAATGGAACAGCACCAAAATGAAATTTTATTGCTTGCTTTCACAACAGTCCGTACAATAGGCTTTTTTTCTCCCTGTCCCACTCCATACAATGGATCCTTTAGACATTTAATGACCCCTATCTACCTACCTCAACCAAATTTAGACATTTTGGAGGTTTAATTAATCCTAAAACCTGTTAAAACTAATTTCCCTCCAAAAAGGTAATATGACCGTTTACATTCAAATTTAAATTAATAAACTTTATTTTATGCATTTTATGACTATTCTGACTTCCCAACTTACTCCATTGACCTACACATGGTCCAATGTATTTATTGAATGCTTCTAAACATGAAAACTACTCAAATCTAATCCTATTGGACTCTTTCACCTATTACATTGCTTTGATCACTTATTACATTGTATTGGTCCTTAGACCTCTATCATGACTTTTACATAGTTTATTGAATCCAACACTATCATAAGCCATTATAGGCTTCAAAACTTGCCAATCAACTTGTCTTGATACCATCTTCTCCTTCTTAGTTACTGGAGTCCTCCTTTGCTCAGATGCTCTTCTAGATGCCCCTGCATCAAATATGCTTTAAAAAAGTCTTTCTTCTTGGTTGGGATGAGTCTATTATTAGCCTATCCATGGAAGCCTCATTTTTAACCTATTCAGGGAATTTTGTCCCTGCAACATATCTAGTTTATACTTCCCGAGTCACCACTAGAGTCTTCAAATCTAGATATTTTGCACAAGGTTAGGGCACCATTGCCAGTCATTTAAAACATGGTTTTTTCTTTAACAGATGATTTTTATCATTAATATTTGTGTGCTTACAGACCCTAATGTTGTTGCTCCAAGAACCCTAAATTGGAAATCCGTAGATGGGGTTTGGTGTTAAGAAATAATACAAGATTCATGTGATAAGTAAGAGATATTTTCCATAGCAAGCCAAATTGTGATATTGCTATCAGGATTCAACAGTGTAGTTTTTTGAGTCAAACTCATTGACCTGTGATTCATGAGTAGTGGTTTACATGAACCCATCTCTCATGAGAATGAATGGAACACTTAGCACTCATTGGCTCTAGGTGATGCTTATGGAGGTGAAGCACTGGGACTTCCCGGGAGGTCATCCATCCCAGTACCACTTCATCTTGAGCACGCTTAACTATGGAGTTTCCTCCATGGTTAAACCCACTTTGCTTGCATCCTCATTTGCAAAACCTTCACCAAGTGTTGTGCCTTATGAACCATTCATTAGAAAGCCCCTTAAGCTCATCAATTAATAAGTAGGAGATATTTTCCACAGCAAGTCAAATTGTGATATTGCTATCAAGATTCAACTATGTAGTTTTTTTAGTCAAACTCATTGACCTGTGATTCATGAGTAGTGGTTCACATGAACCCTTCTCTCATGAGAATGAATGGAACACTTAGCACTCATTGGCTCTAGGTGATGCTCACAGAGGTGAAGCACCGGGACTTCCTAAGAGGTCACCCATCCCAGTACTACTCCAACTCGAGCGCACTTAACTACGGAGTTTCCTCCATGGTTAAACCCACTCTTCTTGCATCCTCATTAAATGCACTCTGCTTGCATCCAGAGTGGGTTTAACCATGGAGGAAACTCCGTAGTTAAGTGCGCTCGAGTTGGAGTAGTACTGAGATGGGTGACCTCTCGGGAAGTCCTAGTGCTTCACCTCTGTGAGCATCACCTAGAGCCAATGAGTGCTAAGTGTTCCATTCATTCTCATGAGAGATGGGTTCATGTGAACCACTACTCATGAATCACGGGTCAATGAGTTTGACTCAAAAAACTACACAGTTGAATCTTGATAGAAATATCACAATTTGACTTGCTGTGGAAAATATCTCCTACTTATTAATTGACGAGCTTAAGGGGATTTCTAATGAATGGTTCATAAGGCACAACACTTGGTGAAGGTTTTGCAAATGAGGATGCAAGCAGAGTGGGTTTAACCATGGAGGAAACTCCGTAGTTAAGCGTGCTCGAGCTGGAGTGGTACTGGGATGGATGACCTCCCGGGAAGTCCCGGTGCTTCACCTCCGTAAGCATCACCTAGAGCCAATGAGTGCTAAGTGTTCCATTCATTCTCATGAGAGATGGGTTCATGTAAACCACTACTCATGAATCACAGGTCAATGAAAAGAACTTAGTCTATAACATTTTATTTTTTTTAAAAATATTCGCATTGGTCGAAATTTCAACCAACACTAGAACCAATTTTGACCAATGATTGGTCGAAAGTTCAACCAATGGACCAAAAAATCGACAATGAATCCATACTTTTGACCAATCCAATGGTTGAAATTTTGACCATTTGATTGGTGGAAAGTATGGATTCATCGTCTATGGTTTGGTCCATTGGTCGTAATTTCGACCAATCGTTGGGGCAATCAGTGGTCAAAATTGTTAGCTTGTGGTGACTAATTAGGAAAGTACTTTTTAGGAAAGTACTGTACATTTTTCCTCCCGACCTCACCGGGGTTCGGGGCCGAGCCGGGCCCCGAGCGGGGGTTTGGGGGCGGCAGCCCCCAAGAGCAGGGGTTCGGGGGTGCAACCCCCGAGGAAATTTTTTTTGAGGCCGACTACTTTTTCGGCCATTTGGGCCGACTACTTATAACTCATTCTAACCCTAAAGCGGGAAAATATTGTATAATATGGCTTAGGGTTAGGGATTTTATGATGTATGATTTTAGTACTTGCGGCAGAATTGGGCTGTAAGGGGATTACATATTGTAATCAGGTTGTAATCACTGGATAATAATAATATTGGACTCGCTGTTGGTGGATGTAGCCCAAGGATTGGGTGAACCACGTTAAATTTGTGTGTCTTGTGTTCTATTCTGTGTGGTTTATTATTTTCTGATATTAGCTATATTTGCACATAATTGTTATTTCTGCCTTGTTAATCCTAACAAAAATTTTGACCATTAGAAAAAATGACGGTGATTTTTGAGCCTGGGATATCGTCAAAATTTTGACCAAAACACTGGTTGAAATTTTGACAAATAGTAGACACGTCAAAAATTCATGGAAAAAAGAACGATGATAGTTTTGGTCGTACATTCGACCAATTACTGTCGAAATTTTGACCAATTTTCATCGAAATTTGAAGTCAAATTTACTAGTGCTTCTTCATGATAATCAGTCTCACATTACCAAATAGCCATATCTTTTCTTTGAACCAGTAACTTCTTCAATCCATCCTTTGCTTGCTTGTATTGTTCAATGAAGATTTGCATCTAAATCTTTTGATTCTCAATAGTCTTGTCCAACTTGTATCTTTCCATCTAGGGATCTTTCCTCTTTAGTGATTAAACTTCCAAATAAGATATCTAGCTCTAATACCAATTGTTGGGATAGGAAAGATAAAGTACTGAGAGGGGAGGGGTGAATCAAGACCTTCAAAAACTTTTACTGAATCAACAATCTATAATAGTAGTGTCTATCTAACCAACTGAATCCATTGTTTGCAACAAACATTCAAATAACTTGTAAATGTAAAGTGCATGAAAACAAACAATAAATAATTCATGAAATATAACACATGACACAAATATTTTGATTATGCAAAAACCCTTGTTAGAAGGTAAAAACTGTGGTGGGGATGACACCCACAAATTATTCACTACTGTAGTAAATAAAGTATGTCGTTTAAGGCTACAAGTGTGATCACTTCTGGTGATCTTACCTTGTTAGGAGTAACTTAAGATCGATTAGATCTACCTTGTGAAATTATTTTAGCAATACCAAATAAGTGTGCACTCGGTTAGGAGATTTACAAAAGACAATTAAGTCTACTCTGTTAAGAGATTTCCAATCCTAATATAATGGTTAAAAGACAACAGAAAATATTTGCAATTAACAACTTCAACTTGTCTAAATCAAATCTATGAAATGCTAAATAGATTTCACCTTGATGTGTAGTATATTACTCTTTGTCCTACTTGGTAGTCTTGTATGTTTCTGATAAAATTGAATATTGTTTCTGATAACTACTCATTCATGTAAACCCTTATCTGAATCTAAAGTCCTCTAGGTGGTTACTCCTTCATGAACTCCTTGTCATGTCCTTCTCCTTACTTATGTAAAAATGACATCAATTATAATTATATAGAAAATTTCTTTGACCTAATTAGGTTTACAACATCTTAGAAAACCTAAGATCTATGGTGCACAAAAATAACCTAGATCTAACTATTACATAGGAATCATCACAACAATTAATGATTACATCCAAAATAAATATGCCTCGATCTTGGTAAAACATTTATAGATCTGTGTAAACCATTTTCATAGAGATATGTGCCATTACTGATTACTATGTCATTTCCTGAACAACTCAGTAAACATTGCATTCTCTATTCGATGAATAACCTGATGCTTGGTGTGTAGAATGCTCGGTGTTCACTGACTCGGTGCTCGGTATACTATGATGCTCGATAAACATACTCAGTTAAACATGTATCCATTTAACTTTCAGTTCTGCCTTGTGATTGCTCAGTATGAAGGCTTTTTAAGTTCAACCGACTAGCTTCTATAGCTTCTTATTTCATCTTTTACCGACTGAACTTAGTTGATACTAATGACAACACTTAATGCTCAAATAGAGATAACAAAATGTTCATTTTTTCTTTCCTCCAATTTTAAATTAGATTTAATTCATAAATTCCCTTCCCCTCATCCACTTGCATTTCCCTACACCATCCACTTGCATCTAAATCCCTTCATTAAATTAAGTAAACTATTAGATTGGGTGTGGAAAGGTAAGTACTGAGAGGGGAGGAGTGAATCATTACTTTAAAACACTTTTAACCAAATTAAACTTTCCTTTCTGATCATTTATTGATTCCTTACCATTTGCATGCATCACATGAAATATATAAAAAATACAACAAATCACTCATAACACAGATATTTGATATCGTAGAATTCCTTGTTAGAGGATAAAAACTGTAGTGGAGATGACACCCATAGACTTCACTACTGCAGAATAAAGTTTTATCGGTTAGAGCTACAATGATTAGCTATTTCTAATAGCTTACCTTGTTAAGAGTATTAACCTGGTTAAGAGTCTAAAGATTGCTAAGTCTACCTTGTTAAATGATTTTACAATTCTAATCTAAGAACTACACCTGGTTAAAGGATTCACAAATAAGATCTGCTAGGATCTTCTTGGTGAAGAGACTTATACAACTCTGATTAATCTTTAATCAATAACACTAAATATGTCTATCAAAATTGCATCAAACATATGCTTTTAAAACTCTATGTGCTCATTAACTCGTTACCTCATATTATGTACCTTTCACACTAATAATTCAACACTCGGTAGATCACTTCTGAATCACAATCTGTAATTTTTCTTCACTATTTTTTTACTCAGTGACTTCACTTCTCATTACCTTATCATTAATCTTCTACATACATGAAATCTCCTCTTCACATTCATACATGTCACACTGATTCTATACTTCTCTGGTCCCTTTATACAATTCTAGAAGGGGTGCTAGCATTGGTTACTCCTCCAATGCATATTCTATCCTTAATTATCATTGGCGGATCTCACCTCGTAATCATGTGTAATCATCATTTTTTAATATCCAATGTTCTTTCATATGATCTCCTCAAGATTAGTAAACTATTTTATGTTCGGTGTCCAGATTCAATGTACTTAAAGATTCTTTTGGTGTCATCCTGCTATGCTCAATAACACATTTTCCTTAACTTGGTAATTGTCTTCTCTTCTCGGTTTGGTTCTCATTTTTTCCTTGCTCGATGCCTATACTTTCTTTCCCTTTACTGAAATTCCTTGTTCTATATTTCCTTTACCGAATAGCATTCTCTACTTTACCGACTTGTCTTCTTTTCATTACAGAATGACTTTGACAAACAATATGACTTCCTCATAACTAATGACAACAAAATAACTCATAGGAGTATCAATCTCCCCCTTTGGCATTAGTATGGTATGTTTTTTAAAAACTTCAAAGTCATCAACAAAACTCAAAATTTTGTCCTTGCCCATTGTTCTTCCTTGTAAAATATATTACTCCCCCTGAAGTAATATCTTCGGTACATATCCATACTATATAATTTTCCCTTTTTAACATACATAATATTCTAATATTATGCATACTTATTCTTTCCCCCTTTGGTAAAAACTTATACATATATTCCTTGTATTTATATATTCCCCCTTTTATAACAAAAATGCCAAAAACATTAACTTATTGCTTCTCCAATGTGGGGATCTTATCAAAAATGGTTTTTTTACTTATCATGTGCATCCTTGATTGATGCCTTCTAGGTGTCCTTAAGTGTCTGTAGCACCATAATTTTCTTGCTTAAGTTTTCAGTTAGACTTACCATACTATCCATAGTACTTATATCTGATGTTCTAACTAAATCTTTTGCCTTGTGAATTTGTTTCTATAGAGATTCTAAGTGTGGTATCAAAATTGTTTGGAGTTCAAGTAGATCCATTCTAATATGATTCTCCTCCTTTATCAACTCAAATTGCACTCCCATTAAGTGCTTTAGCCTCCAATAGTATTCTTTGATTGACTTAGGCTCGGTGGAAATCTTAGATAACTGCTCAATGAGCTCTTTTTTCACATTATCATCTTTCTCTCTTATCTCCTTTGTGAAATTGAAAAACAAAAAAATTTACTAAAATAGTACAAGAATTATTTGCAACTCATTTTCCAATTCATTTATTAACTCTGAAAGAGTTACCTTATCTAAAGAAACCAATTGAAGAACTTCTTCAATCACTTTTGTCTCCATCTTCTTCTTATGAACATGTAACATATACTTGGTTGAATCTTTGTCTGGATGGTTAATCTGACTAACCAGTTCTCTCAACTGACTTTAAATGTATCCTTTATCATTTATTGTAGCATCAAGTACAATTTCATTCAAAATACTTTTTACCTGCTCCAAAACATCTATTTTCTACTTCTTAGCTATGAACCTATCTTGAGCACCTTTCCTTTTCAAAAAATCTCTGAACTCAAAGAGTTCCTTAGGGCTCATGGTTAAGTAATCAACTTTTGGTATTATAATTACTTCATTTATATCAACCTATTTGTCATATTTTCTCTTCTTCAATTTTCCCATAGAGGTAGATGCCTCTTTGCATATGATTGAGTAGATGTTTCCTTGGTTTTATCTTCTTTTTCTATATTTTTCTCTTCTTTTTTTCTTCTTCCTTCTTCTCCTATATTTTTCTCTTATTTTTTTCTTCTTCCTTCTTCTCATATTTTTCTTCTTTCTTCTCTTATACTCTTTCTTTCACTTTTTCTTGTTCCTATTATTGTCCAATAGTATCGGTAGGGGTTTACGATTCTTCATTCTGACCTTGGACTTTTTTGGTCTCTAGTGTCTTCTCGGTCTCCTTAGTTTCAGTATCTTTAGCTGGCTCAATAGGGCCATCAACTTCAGTAGGTGCATCACCTGTCACCTTTATGTCAGGAAAATTTAATACCCGTACAATGATAGGATCTTCTGCCAACAATATTTCCATGGCAGAATCATCTACATCCATCACTTATGTATCTATGGCCTCGATTACTATGACATCTTCATCATCATTGACTATGTCATCTAGATCTTGTTTAGTTATATCTTCTATGATCACTTATTTTTTATTTAATATTAACTCAATAGGTTTAGATTTATCCTCTTGTTCTTTGACTCCTTCAATTGCCAGTTGATCCATAGAAAATATCTTTCTCCAAAGATCATAGGTGTCTTTTTGGAATTCTTCCATTTTACTAACCATAATTTTCAAAGCTCTTCCCTTTACTAGGAATCTTGTTGAGTATTATCTTAAAGTATCTTTTATTCATCTCTTTGTTAGATCTGGGACAATGATTGTAAGGGACCTTTCTCTCATTTCTTTCTTGGCAACAAGAGCATATTTCCATCTGGCATCTATTTTTTGATAAATTTCTCCTTCAAGATTTTGTGCCACTTCAACTGGTGTCATTCTAAACTTGTGCAATGTAGTAATAACTATTTCTTCAATATTATTCTTCTCCTCATCATTACTTGTGTCATACTTTAACTATTTCATGACTTTATGTCCACCATACCTTTCGAGTGTCTTGATAAATTCATCAAGGCTTTTCATCTTTTTTCTTGGTGCAACCTAACTGTGATAGATCATTTGACTCAGTATCACTCTCTTTTAGAAACTTCAATTTTCTTCTAGGCCTTCCAGTAGCCTTGTTTTCTCTAACATAGGTTTTTGTTTTCACTATTCCACTTATGCTTTCTTCATTTCTCTCAGTGTAGAGGTAGACCTTGTAGATGGTCTTACACTAACTAGGCTAGGGGTTTCTTTATTTACTCTAATCTTCTTCCCCTTGATCTCTTAAGGCTCAAGAACTTCTTCAACTTCAACATCATCTATGCCTAGACTCTTAGATAATGCATTTATCATTTTACTTGTCTTCCTAATTGCCTTGGGTATCAATATACCTTCCCTTATTTTCTCCTTAACCTCTTCATATGTTCCATACCAAGTTGAACCTCTGTCAACTGGTTTCTCCAATAGTCCTTTTATTTTAATTATGGCAGCATCTATATTCATCTCATAACCCATAGGTGGAAACCACTCAGTTTTGGGTTCTACATCCCTTATGATACAAATATCGGAATCAACTTCAAAACAAAGTTCATCTTTATACTCTTCCACTAACAAAGGTGGAATGTTGAATCTTTTGTGCATTCTATATTGAAACTTACTAAAGTATTCATCCATAATAACATTAAAATTATCACCCATACCTTGAATAAACTCATTAATCTAATAAACAATGGGTTTATCTACTTTCCAAGTAACTTCACCAACTGTAGGAAATGAATTTTGGAAGTAAAAGAAAATACATACCAATAGTGGTCTGAACTTCAATTTATTTGTCTTTTCTTTCCTAATGGTGTTCATGTTGTCATCCAGTTGTTTCAACAGTATCTCAAACAAATCTATCTTCATGTCCTTTTTGACAATTTTGTAGGCTATGTCTACTACTCCATAGAGTACACTATCTACTTGAGATGATTGGAATATCTAGTAGGATATGATGTTGGATGCAAACCTCAATTTAGGGTCTTCAACTATAGATAATTTTACTCCTCTTCCATCCCATTTAGATTTGGTAAGCTCACATAACTTTTTCTTATCAGTTTGCTTGTAAGCCCTCAGTCTATCACCGACTGAAAATCTTGTTACTATATGCAAAACATCTTTAGTGATTTTCACTGGCCCATCAAGCCACATAAACTGATCATGCACTCTACTTAATACAATTCTCATCCATTCACATTTAAAAACCATTGGTACATGCATAACATGGACCAAACCCTTGGTCTACAAATGTCTTTGATCACTCTTCAAAATTCCATTTACACTCAAGTTTCTATAAGATGTGTCGATATCTCCTTCACATGTCTTCAATTTTACAGTGGATGAAGGAGAGAATGTCTTTAATCAAACTTAATCTTGGCATGATCGAGGATAAAGCTCCAGCTTTGTCAATTTCAGTAGTAATGGCAGGAGGAAGCTTCTACTTTGGGTTTACAGGATCAATTTTCTTGACTATAACTAGTTTTTGCATCTTGGGTGCCATCTTGATCTTGAAATAGTTCAAAAAATACTAGGGTTCCAATTGAATGGTAATCAAAATCTATAAACTCAGCTCAATAAATGCTTGAAATACCTCAAATAGTCTTTGTAGATACTTGGACTGCTCAATTGAATGCTTAGAATTGCTCTGTGATCTCATCTTTGTCAATGCTTCAAAGTGGTCACAAAAGTGTAAGGTATAAATGAACTAGAAAACCTTCTATTTATATTTTTTCCTTAGGTTAGGGCTTCCAATGGCTATAATATGTATTTAATGCTTCTTACCTAACTTCATTTTACCATTAATCAAACTACACTTTCCTTCACCAAATGGAGTAAAATAACTCATACACTTTACTGATCAACATATGAAAAGATAACTTCACAACTTATATCAAAATGTGTCTTAGTATGCTAATATTAATCTTTGCACTAAATATAGGAATTGATTTAAGATAAACTTTAGGTTATCAGCTCATATACATACCTTTGACTGATTAAGTGAATATAGGTGCACCCGATCTAGAGGATGTGGTGCCATCACTAGTTCCAAGTTTCATTCCATCATCTTGAGACTTCCTTCTCCAACTCTTATTCATCTTCTCTCTAATTTCATCAATTTTGATTTGAGTCTTTTCACTCGGTTGTTCCTCGATTGAATCCTTATTTTGGTACTTGCAACCCTTGGCTAGGTGACCAACTCTATGATAGTGGAAACAAGCCATTCCAGTGTTTATCCATGATTTCTTGTTGTTCATACCATGCATCCTAAAACAATTTTCAGCAATGTGACCAAATCTTCCACATGCAGTACAAGTGATACTTGTATTATAATTCCATGGCATAGTAGGTCCTTGTCAGTTGTTGTCGGCATTCTATCAATTAGGGACCCATTTTTCATCTTTCCTTTGTGACCTACATTCTCTAGATTTATGACCATATCTCTTGTAGTTGTTACAATAACCTTCAAATCTTGGTTTCCTTGGAGTGTTAATAACTCTTTCTCTACATTCAAATGACTTATGACCATACTTATTGCAGTTGTAACAATGACCTTTAAACTTAGGAGTATTCAATGAATTACCTCTCTTGCTCCTACGGACATTTTCTATGTGCCATGGTTTCTCACAATGATAACATGTAGGTTTCTTTGACTTTGGTGGGGTAGCAGCTTTATTTTGGTTGGCTTCTTGTTTGGAAGACTCACCCTTCTTGGTAGTGTTGTTTACATTGTAACCAAGTCTAGTAGTGTCTCTTGATTGTCTCTAATTTCTCAGTTGTTCATCTAGAATCTTTAATGATTTTTCATTTCTTTTCAAGAGTTCATTAGCATCTCTTTTAGATTTCAGATTATTTTTCAGATGTTCATTCTCAGATCTCAGTTCTATGATTTCTCCAACTTTCCTTGCAACATCCTGATTTGCACCAACTAGTTGGTCTATCAAGTTGTAGTGAGTTTGAGTCAACCTCATTATTTCCCTATCTTTCTCATCTAGTCTTGTATTCATTTGCATTCTCTCCTCTTTAGAAATTCTTTTGTCATCTTCAGCTTTTCCTTTTTGTTCCAGGATTTCACACATTCTTACCAACTGTGCTTCTTGTTCTCTTTTCAATATTTTCACTTGATCAAGTAGGTTTTTGTTATTTTCAGACATTTCTAATATGATAGCATTAGATTCATCATACATGCTTCCATTTGATTGTTCTTCAAGTTCCTCAACCTAATCTTGATTATCTTTCAACTGATGTGCTAGCTCCTTCCTTTTGTTGATTGAATGTTTTAATTTTTTGTTCAATTCTTCAACCTACTTGTTAGCCATTTTGAGTTCCATTTCCATGTTCTTAATCACCCTTTCATACTTTTATCTTTCCATCTTTCTAGATCTTTCCTCTCAAGTGATTAAACTCCTTAATAAGAGACTGTGCTCTGATACCAATTTTTGGATTAGGTGTGGAAAGTTAAGTACTGAGAGGGAAGGGGTGAATCAGTACTTTAAAACACTTTTAACCATATTAAACTTTCCTTTCTAATCATTTACTAATTCCTTACCTTATGCATGCATCACATGAAATATATAAAATATACAAAAAATAACTCATAACATAGATATTTGGTATCGCATAAATCCTTGTTAGAGGATAAAAATTATGGTGGGGATGACACCCACAAGACTCCACTACTTCAGAATAAAGTTTTCTCAGTTAGAGCTACAATGTTTAGCTATTTCTAATAGCTTACCTTGTTAAAAGTATTAACCAAGTTAAGAGTTTGAAGACTACTAAGTCTACCTTATTAAAGGATTTTATAATTCTAATATAAGAACTGCGATTTACAAATAAGATCTACTAGGATCTTCTTGGTTAAGAGACATATACAACTCTGATTAATCTTTAATTAGTAACACTAAATATGTCTATCAAAATTGCATCAAACATATTCTTTTAAGACTATATGTACTCATTAAATCATTACCTCATACTGTGTACCTTTCACACTAATAATTCAGTACTCGGTAGATCACTTCTGAATCACAATATTTAATTGTTCTTCACGGTTATGTTACTTGGTGACTTCACTACTCATTACCTTCTCAGTAATCTTCTTCATACATGCAATATCCTCTTCACATTCATACATGCCACACTGATTCTATACTTCTCTGATCCATTTATACAATTCTAGAAGTGGTGTTAGATATTCTAGAATTATCTCTTCAAGCAGTGCTAGCATTGGTTACTCCTCCAATGAATATTCTATCCTTAATTCTCATTGGCAGATCTCACCTCATAATCATGTGTAATCATCATGTTTTAATCTCCAATTTTCTATCATACAATCTCCTCAAGATTAGTAAATCATTTTTTGTTTGGTGTCCAGATTCAATGTACTTAAAGATTCTTCTAGTGTCGGCATGCTATGCTCGGTAACACATTTTCCTCAACTTGATAACTATCTTCTCTTCTTAGTTTGGTACTTGATTCTACCTTTCTCGGTGCCTATACTTTCTTTCCCTTTACCAAAATTCCTTGTTACATATTTCATTTACCGAATAGCATTCTTTGCTTTACCAACTTGTCTTTTCTTCATTACCACATGACTTTGACAAATAATATGACTTCCTCATAACTAATGACAACCAAATAACTCATGGGAGTATGATAAACTCCCTTATTTACTTAATCACTTTCGTTCCACTTGGAATTAATAGGAATTTTTTATTCCCCACTCATTCTCTCTCCTCTCATCACATCCTCCTACTTTCCCACTTGTCCTCTAATCCCTCTCCATTAATCCTAATATCCTCCTCTAAACATGTGCACACCTCTAAGATCATGAAGATTAGAAACATAAGTCCATCCATCTCATAAATGGAATTCTTCCCAAAACCCAATTGGCCACCTCAACCTTAAATGTCACCCACTTTTGGTAAGGACTCACATGGCTCTCTTACCTCTTTGTCCCCTTAAAGGAGTTTACAAATTCTTTTATTACATTCTTCCAAGTACCCTTGAGTTTATGGACAAGAAATGTCTTTATGAAAAAATCTTCCTTGATACTCCACCTATCACTTCTCATGACTCCAAGTCCTCTCAAGATCTTCTAAATTGACAAGTGTTAAATTCTCATGGAGTGTGAGAACCCTAAGCATTTTCAACCATTGATCTCCATCTATGCATCCTATCCCTCCATTCCTTTTGTCTAATGCTTAACCAAAACTTTCCTTTCATTTATCTCATCATGCAATTTCATTCTCAATCGTGCAAATTAGAACTTGAAGAAATTATAGATCTTGTCATCATATATATGCAAGCTTGAGCATTTTGTAGCATTCTTACTATCATGATGTCAAATTTGTGAGAGCACATACAATCTCTCTATAATGGACAAACCTTTACACCAAGAAGACTACTAAATTTTCTATTTTCTTTACATTTCATGTGTTTATTGTAGTTTTATTTGTCCAATCTTCATATGTTTCTTTGATTTTTTTATTTTGAGTGTTTTAACTTTCTTTTGCATTCCTTCAATGTCACTTTTCCTTGTACATGCTACGAAGATCCTCTAATATATTTAGGGTATTCATTATAATTGGATTTAGTCCAATGATCATGTATATTGACATGGTGGGTCATATACATTCATATTTGGTGGTGATTCTCAAGATTGCAAATCTACTTTAGAGTATTGATTCTCAGATGATTATGGTCTAGTTTGTTGGTCAAGAAAGAAGCAGTCTACAATTTATCTTTCATTGATAGAGGTTGAGTATCAAGAGAAAAAAATTATAGCATTTAGGCTATTTAGATTTATAATATTTTCACTAAGTGTGGCATTTCATTTATGAATCCTATAGTCATCTTTTTGTGAAAATAAAGTGTAATACAAATCTCAAGGATTCTAGTTCATCACTAGAGGATGAAACAATTTGAGATAAGTATAAAAGGTACATTTGGGAGATGATTTAGAAAGGTGTCATTAATCTTAAGTATTTTTCTATATTGGAGCATTCTACAGACATCTTCACCAAACCCTTCAAAAAATATAGTTCATTTGTGAGCTTTGCTAGGAGTGTAACGTGTACCTATCACAAGAGGGGTTGTTTAGTTCCTTTTCTCTCTCTATTTTTTTTAGAGAGAAACTCTCTCTCTATTTGGGGAGGTTATTTATCTTATGAGGGGCATCTTCTTTTGGGGGGATAGATCTATGTAATTGATACCTAACATGGATTCACTTGTCGAGACCCATATTTTCACCCACCTAAGCTACACTTAAGAGGGTTGTTAGTGTAGGTTTTTTAGTTTCCTTATTTTAGGGGATATATTTTTTCCCTACACATAATATTTAAGTTTGTTTAGGTTTATTAGAGTGGTTAATATGAGGACACATAGTAAAAATACATCAAGTGCATGTGTCACTCTCTCCCACACATAGGTAGTTGAGTTATACACCCTCTTTTGGTTTATTATGCCACCTCTCATTGTTAGAATAACTGAGAAGGGGGGGGGATCAGTTATCCAGTGTCCCAATTCAAAATATATAATCCAAAACAAATTCTTCAACTTCTTCTATTCGGTAAACATAAAATACTTTCACTATCTGAGTTTGTTTACCGATTGTCAATCTAAAACTTATAGTAGTTACCGATTAAATCTAACATGTAATATGCAAAGTATAAGCAAATATCACAATCAACACATAACACAAGAGATTTAATGTGGAAACCCTGTGAAGGGAAAAACCACCTGGGACCAACAACCCAAAATTGTTCACTCTTCTAAAGTGAGGTCGGTGAAGACCCAACCTTGTTAAAGTTTACAAACACACTGTTAGGTGTGACCTTGTTAGAGGATTTTAGACTAGAAGTTATCATCCAACCAACAATCACTCTGGGGTTGACAAGATAACAATGTTCACTCTATGAATGAAACATCAAAAGACTTTCAAAGTCCACTCGGTTAAGAGATTTGACTATGTACAATGGTTAAATATGTAACAGTAGATGATCTGTCATGAAACAACTTCAATTGTAGTTTATAGATCAATGTTCAACTCATTCAAATCTTTATGATCAATATATCACTTCAGATCTAATACTATATCAACTTGTTGTTCATCGGTAATTACTCTTTGTAGCTCAATAATTGTTTTGCAGCTCGATTCTTACTAACCAGTATGATCAAAATGCATGAAAACTCCTTCATGCGATAATTCTGCAATATCTTCTTCTTCCGGCATCCTTCAACAATGAAACCAATGTCTCTTATATAGACGAGTAAATCATTTTCTTTTCCTCCATCAGATTTTGCCGCTTAATCATATTCATAGATTTTGCTACTTTAAGTTTCCTCAGCTAATGTGTCAATAACACATTTCAATCTACTCCATTAGATCTTCCTTGAATTATGTTAGCCATCGATCTTCATAACAAACCTTATATGTTACCTCGATTTTATACGCTTTACAGCTCATCACTTTATCGGCTAAACTGATCATTTAATTCCTTTCTATTCTGCTCGGTTAACAAATAAATGCATCAGTGAACACAAGCTCGGTTAACACTACGCTTGGTATACACTACACTTTGTCGGTGTATACTGAAATGCTTTATTTACCGACAACACTGTTTTGTGTCTTTCAGCTCTATTCTTCATCATAGATGAATGCAACATAATAAAGTCAATATCATTAAGTCATAGACTCATCAACAAGTTACTCAGTGTATTCCTTATCCTCATTTGACATATACATCTTCCTCATGTAGATATTTGTGTTCTTCATTTCATTCACCTTTCTTCAGATGTGTCGGTATAGTAACTTACAAGATAAGTATTGTCAAGCTAGTTGACATCAATGACAACATAATACTGATTTAATCATCTTGCATATCTAATTAGCAACTTCTCAGTAATCTTAAATTAGAGATTCTCCATTCAGGTTCTAAATCAGTTGTAGTTCATCAATCTCTCCCTTTGGCATTGATGGAAAGTCAAGTAATATGAAGTGTACCATACACATACCAAACATGTATTCTACAACTCTGTGAACAAATGTTGTGTAAGCTCTCCCTATCTTAATATGTTTAATCACTATGTTACTAAATAGCATTAAAAAATACAGCTTTGACATTCTGCAAATATGATCTTTTCAGCTCTTAGATTCCTTCTTCTATTCTCAGTAACAGATCTTTAGTGTTATGTTTCTTTCAGATTATCTCTCCCTTAGATAGTTCTCATCAGTGCATATCTCTCCCTTTCCTTTTCATATTATTTATCTCTCCCTTTGACAACAATGCCAAAGAGACAAATAACTGAACAGCTCTTCAGTAGCCAAGTAACTCTCTATTGTCCATTACATTCTTTATATCTTAGTATACTGATATCCCAATCTGTTTCAGTTCTCCAAACTTAATCACAACCTTGAACATGATCCAAAGTGTGAACTATGTTGCATCAACATGAATGATATTTTGATAAGATTAGGTTGATGCAACATCCAGATCACATTAGTGACCGATAGACAGGGGACGGACCCCAAGTCTAGTCCTCAAATATTCAAATGTGTCCTTCGGTAGAGGCTTTGTAAAGATATCTGCAAGTTGTTCTTTGGATGTAACAAATTCTAACTTCACTTGCTTCTCTTGCACTTGTTCTCTTAAGTAATGATACTTAATTTATATATGCTTTGTCTTAGAGTGTATCACTGGATTCTTTGAAATATTAATAGCACTTGTGTTGTCACAGTATATAATCATCGGGTCAGTGATTACCTCATTCATTCCTTCTAACACTTGCCTGATATATGTAATGTTTGAGAAATTAGTAGCAGCAACAACATACTCTATTTCAGCTGTAGACTAAGAAATACAAGCCTGCTTTTTACTTTTCCAGGTTACAAGTCTTTCACCAAAGAAAAATGCTCCTCTGGTGGTTCTTTTTCTGTCATCTACATTTCCAGCCCAATCAGCATCAGTATAAACCTTCAATTCAAACTTACCTTCCTTAGGGTACCATAATCCATAACCCTCTATCTTTTTTAGATATCTTTGTTAGAGTAATCATACTTTATGCTTATTAATTAAATCACTTTGGTTTAATTAATTAAGTCATTTATTACTCTATTTACTTAAGCTATCTTTTAGGTGCATTATAATTAATATATTTATTAATTATAATGTGCAACCTAGCTTTATTTTTTGCTTTATAGCTTTAGGGTTTTATTGTTCACCTATATGGTTGAACCCTTTGTACATTCTTTTTAGATAATTCACTTATTGGATCATAATAGAGATTGCTCTTTGCATGTCCATAAGATGTCTCTGGCTTTTTGGCCTCCATGATTTTTCTTGCTTCTGTGCTTTGCTTCTTCCATGTGACAGGGTTATGCATGCAGGTGTTCTTGGGAGATTAGTGTTTCACCTAATCTAACATGGTATCAGAGCCATCTTGCTGCTCGCTGTTCGTGTTTTGTTGAAGTGTTTCAGAAGCAGGAGGTTTTCAAGGGTTTCAAGAGTTTTTTTTATGGATCTGGGGGGATCCAAAATTTGGCTCACCTTGGGAAAAAACGGACACCACCATTGTGTCCGGAAGGCCCAAGAACCCCTAAATCCATATAAAACTTGTCCATTTTGGACACAGTGGCATCTGAGGCAAAAAAATTTTGCATACAAGGGCCGTACGGCCCTGGCACGCACTCCGAGACGGCGATTTTTAAAAAAATTAATTAAAATTTTTTTAAGGGGCGGCCTCCCGGGTGCCACCCAGCGGCCACCCGGGCGCCACCCCGTGGCCTCCGCCGAGCCGCTTGCAGCTGCAAGCCACCGGGCTCCCTCCGCTCCGCCAGTCTACGGCCTCCGCCGCTCCCGGCCCCGCCGCCCGCGCCCGCGCCCTCCGCTCCGCCGGCCCGCCCACCGCCAGCACCAGCACCAGCCCCTGGTCCCCCACATGACCCGGGGTTTCCTGATTCAGCCCCCAGGCCCTCTGCTGACGTCAGCATGACGTCAGCAGACATGCTTTTTAATTTTTTAAAAAAAATTTGCATGTTTTTTTAGGGCTCTGTTTTAAGGGTAATTGGGCTTTTTTTGCCATATCTTCTTCATCTGGAGGCGTATTTGGGAGTTTTTTATATCATCGGAAAGCTCTTTCCGAGATGAATGCAATTATGGAGGTTTCTTTTCGAGTTTTTTGCCTCATTTTTCGTACCATGCCTTCGAAGGTAGGACTGCTTTTTTGCCTTCCTGGAGCACCTGATGCTTTTTTTGGCATAACTTGCTCATACGGAGGAGTTAGTGGGCGAACGAGACATCATCAGAAAGATGATTCTGAGACGGTCATTTTATATGGAGCTTTTTTCCAGATTCTTCTTCCATTTTTCGCACCAGGCTGTTGAATTTAGAGGTTTTCTTTTTTAGGTGCCTACCAGAGCACCTGTCACTGTTTTTGCCGTAACTTGAGCATACGATGGCATTTTTTGCCAAACGAGATATCGACGGAAAGCTGGTTCCGAGACCTTTCTGTTTTTTTTAGTTTTGTTGTTTGATTTTGCCATTTGTAGGGGTTTTCTGCCAGTCAAAGTCATGGGTACTTTTTGCATTCCGGACACTATATCTCTCTCATCCGGGCTCAGTTTTCAGCAAACTTGGTATTTTCGGAAAGCTGGTTCAGTGTGCTATTCAGTGGTAGAGGTTATTTTTCCAGATTCTACTCCAGGTTTTCACTCCTCCATGTTTGGCAGTTTATGCCCTCTGGTGGAGTGCTTGGTTCTACAGGTCCGGGGATCTCTTCTTCTGAGTTCATAGCTCACTCTTCTTTCTGTCTTTTGAGCATTGTATGCTTCTCTTCTGTTGCATTCTTTTTTCTGTAAACGCACTGAGATAAAGTGCCTGCTTTTGCATATCTGGGATCTTGTACTCCTTGTGTTTGTTTGTATTCGCACTCAGTTATAAAGTGCCATGGGGGGATTCTGATGCATTTGCCACTATAGGCGCATCCACTCTTGTCAAGTGAGTGTACCTTCCATGACATTAGCCCATGTAGTTTGTGTCTATGACACCGCCCTTTATCCTGTGCTTGTACCTTCTTTTGCACATAGGTGTTCCTATTTTTTCTTCTTGCAGATGTTTCTGGCATTGCATTTCAGTGTTCCTGTCACCTCGTTCAGCATTATGGGGGGGTTCACCTGTTGGCTCTATTGCTTCCTTGGTTCGGTTGAGTGATCTACGTATTCAGTTTTTGTTCCTATGTACTAGGCGGATGCAGTGGCTAGGCACCTATGCATTTCGGTGAGATGGATCATCTACTATATAGACACTCATTCATTCCTATTTTGGAGGTCACCTCTTTGATTGATCAGCTCTTCAGACTTTGTCTTCTCTACCTGGTCATGCACTATTTCAGTGGGGGTTCCAGCAGTATTCTTCTGACAGTGTTTGCAGTTTCATGCTTCGGAGATGCTTCATGCTCTTTCTTGTTCCTTTCTTTGGGACATTCCCTAGATTGGAGGCTTTGTTTCCTTCATCTAGTTTATTTTCTTGTACTTGGGTACCTGATCAGGCCTTGTTTCTGGGACCCATTGCTCTTTCTTGCATTTTCTGCTTTCATAGCTGTGCTAGGTTAGCTTCCCTCTTGAGCTACGCTTAAGGGGGGGTGTTAGAGTAATCATACTTTATGCTTATTAATTAAATCACTTTGGTTTAATTAATTAAGTCATTTATTACTCTATTTACTTAAGCTATCTTTTAGGTGCATTATAATTAATATATTTATTAATTATAATGTGCAACCTAGCTTTATTTTTTACTTTATAGCTTTAGGGTTTTATTGTTCACCTATATGGTTGAACCCTTTGTACATTCTTTTTAGATAATTCACTTATTGGATCATAATAGAGATTGCTCTTTGCATGTCCATAAGATGTCTCTGGCTTTTTGGCCTCCATGATTTTTCTTGCTTCTGTGCTTTGCTTCTTCCATGTGACAGGGTTATGCATGCAAGTGTTCTTGGGAGATTAGTGTTTCACCTAATCTAACAATCTTAAGATCCTTTTAGTAGCAATCATGTGTGATTCTCTAGGATTAGTAGAATATCTAGCAACAATTCCCATAGCATGTGTTATATCTGGTCTACTGTGAACTACATACATTAGCTTACCAATCATGGATCGGTAAAGTGTCTGGTTTACCTCTGTAGTTTCATCTTCCTTTGTCAATTTACTTCCAGTAGCCATCGGTGTTCCCACAGGTTTAGCATCTTCCATGCCAAATGTCTTCAAGACTTCCTTTATGTACTTGGACTGTGTGATGAATATCCCATCACTCTGCTGAATCACTTGTAATCCTAGAAAGAATTTAATCTCTTCGAACATAGACATTTCAAACTCATTCCTCATGTCATCAGAAAAATATTTACATACATGATCTTGATCTCCAAAAATAATATCATCAACAAAAATTTCAGCAATAATAATAGTGTCATCAGTATCACCTTTCATGTACAAATTGTTGTTCTCACTAGTTCTTACAAATCTAATACTTAACAAGTAAGTATGCAGCCTTTCATACCATGCTCTCAGTGCTTGCTTCAAACCATATAAGGCTTTGTGTAATCTACATACCATGTCTCTGTTGTCTGGATCAATGAATCCTTCAGGTTGTTCTATGTAGACTTCTTCTTCAAGTATACCATTTAGAAATGTTGACTTCACATCCATTTAATAAACCTTAAATTTCTTGTGTGCAGCATATGCAAGTAGCATTCTAACACCTTCCAATCTAGCAACAGGTGCAGATGTCTCACCATAGTCAATGCCTTCCTCTTGTGCATATCCCTTGCATACTAATCTTGCTTTATTTCTTGTCACTTCACCATTTTCATTCAGTTTGTTCCTGAATATCCATTTAGTACCGATAACATTTTTGTCCTTTGGTTGGGGTAATAAGCTCCAGGTTTTGTTTTTCTCTATTTTCTCAATTTCATCTTTCCTTGCATTAACCCATTCTTCATTCTCTAATGCAACTTTCACATTTTTTGGTTCAAATTCACAAACTAGACATGTACCTTGTCTTGCTTTGCTTCTTGTCTGCATGTCAGCTTGTCTATCTCCAATAATTTGTGTCTCAAGATGATGTCTTCTGACAAAACTAGCCAGTACTTGGTTTCTTCTTTCTTGTTCATCCTGTTCAGGTTCACGTGCTTTCTTGGTAGCATCATCTTGTTCGTCGGTTTCCCTTTCCTGTTCCTCAGGGTTATTTTCCTGTTGACCGGTTATCACAGGTTTCAACTTCGGTAGATAGTCAGAAAGTTCAATGTAAGTGAATCTACCATAGTCTTCTGGTTCCTTTCTTTCCTCTATGTTCTTGTCATCAAACTCATCAACACGGACATTAGTACTTTCAATTATCTTATTTGTAACCTTATTCAGACATTTTTATGCTTTACTCTTAGTAAAATATCCCAAGAATATTCCTTCATCACCTTTAGAATCAAATTTCCCATTTCTCTCATCTTTCAGAATAAAACATTTTCTTCCAAAAATCTTGAAATAACTTACAGTAGGTTTGTGTCCAAACCATAGCTCATAAGGTATCCAGTTGGTGTCCTTCTTCAGTTGTACTCGGTTAAGCACATATACAGTTGTGCTGACAACTTCCCTCCAATATGTCTAAGAAATATTCTTTTGTATCATCAGTGTCCTTGCACAGTCAATGATTGACCTATTCCTTCTTTCAGCAATTCCATTCTGCTGAGGTGTCCTCGGTGAAGAGACTTGTCTCTTAATACCATGCTCATTACAGAACTTAGTAAATTCATCAGAGATAAATTCACCTCCTCTATCAGATCTTAAGCATTTTAATTCTTTTCCAATCTCTTTTTCTACCTTTGCCTTATACCACTTAAACATTTTAAAAGCTTCAAGATTCTCTTTCAAGAACATAACAGTCATCAGTATAGTATAGTCATCAACAAAAAGAATAAAGTATCTATCCCCATAATAACTCTAAGTTCTCATAGGACCACATAGGTCGGTATGAACCAACTCAAGTATCTTCTTTGTTGAGTAATCTTTACTTTTAAAACTAGACTTAGTCATCTTACCTTTCTGACATTCATGGCACATAGCATGATCCAGTTTTGACAAGTTAGGCAACCCTCTAACTCTTTTCCTCTTACTAATCTTGATCGTGTTATCAAAATTCACATGACATAACTTTTTATGCCACAACCATGCATCTTCATCCTTCATTAATAAACAAGAAGACTGATCAATATCAAGATAAAATAGATTACCTCTAGATTGTGTACCGGTTTCGACAAGTCTTCCTCCATTATCATAGATTTTTACCTTTTTGCTCTCAAATGCAAGTTGGTGGCCTGAGTTATTTAGTTGTGCCACACTTAACAAATTATAGTTCAGTCCATCTACCCAATATGCATTTTCACATTTTATTCTATCATTAATCATTAGTGAACCTTTACCTCTCACCATACAAGGTGCATTATTTCCCATCCTTACAGATCCTCCATCATATTCATCAAGTAGATCAAATTTATCTATATCACCAATCATATGATGTGTACAGTCATTGTCTATGATCCATGTATAATTTTTGCTTACTTTAGAGATCAATGTTGTTTCTTCATGTTTCTCTTCTTCCTCTGAATCATCTTTCATAGCAACAAATACTACTTCTACATCATCATCAATGTCAAATTCAGATTCAAATTCTTTGGCTATGTAACATACCTTTTTCCCTTTGTCATAGATATCTCGGTTATCTTTGTTGTTGTGTCAGTAGCCTCTGTTGACTCTTCTCCCATAGCTTCCTTCAGATTGGTCTCTAGATATATCATCATCTTTCTTATTCGTACATCTAGCAGCGATGTGACCAACTTCTTTACAATTAAAAAATGCTAAAGGTAGCTTGCCTTTATACCTTCCTTTACCTTTTGACAATCTTCTGGCCATAAGAGCTTCAAGCTCATCAAGTTCATCATCGGTATTACTATCACTATCATTATTCTTATCAGTCCTGCTACTAGACTTACCAATCTTCAAAGAAGACATGAAAGTGGATTCAACATAAGGTACAACACTATTGTCAAAATTATTCAATTCAAAGGTTGTAAGCTTTCCGATCAGTGTGTCAAGAGGAAGATTTGATGTAGCTCTTGTTTCATGAATTGCAGAGATCCTGATTGCATAAACTGGCAGCAAAGTTCTGAGAATCTTACTTATCACTGTCTCATCATCAATAACTCCATCAGATGCTCTAATAGCATATCCTACCTCTTTCAGTCTGTTTATGTACTACACAATGTTCTCACCTTCCTTCATCTTCATATCATCGAATCTGCCTCTTAGGCTTTCAACTCGAGCTCTCTTAACATTCAAATATCCACTGTATATTAGATTTAGCTTGTCCCACATCTTCTTAGCAGTATCACAACCCTTAATGTCTTCAAATTTGGCATCGATACAGGCAGCAGCAAGTTCCATCATAGTAATATTGTGTCCATGCCTGTCCTTCAGTTGATCAAGAGTTAAGGGACCAGTGGTCGGTTCAATGTAGCCATTCTTCATTAGTTCTAGTGCTGAGTTCCCAATTCTAGATATGTGCAACATCATCTGGCTTTGCCATACTGCGAAGTTATCTTTGTTCAGCTTTGGCACTTCCCTCTTATACATCTTGAGACCTTTGTGTTGGAGTCCTTAAAACTCTATTCTAAGCAACCACATCTCTGATACCAATTGTTATAATAACTGAGAGGGGGGGGACTCAGTTATCCAGTGTCCCAATTCAAAATATATAATCCAAAACAAATTCTTCAACTTCTGCTATTTGGTAAACATAAAATACTTTCACTGTCTGAGTTTTTTTACCGATTGTCAGTCTAAAACTTATAGTAGTTACCGATTAAATCTAACATGTAATATGCAAAGTATAAGCAAATATCATAATCAACACATAACACAAGAGATTTAACATGGAAACCCTATGAAGGGAAAAACCCCCTAGGACCAGCAACCCAAAATTGTTCACTCTTCTGAAGTGAGGTCGATGAAGACCCAACCCTGTTAAAGGTTACAAACACACTGTTAGGTGTGACCTTGTTAGAGGATTTTAGACCAGAATTTATCGTCCAACTAGCAGTCACTCTGGGGTTGACAGGATAACAATGTTCACTCTATGAATGAAACATCAAAAGATTTTCAAAGTCCACTCGATTAAGAGATTTGACTGTGTACAATGGTTAAATATGTAACAGTAGATGATCTGTCATGAAACAACTTCAATTGTAGTTTACAGATCAATGTTTAGCTCATTCAAATCTTTTTGATCAATATATCACTTCAAATTCAATACTATATCAACTTGTTGTCTATCGGTAATTACTCTTTGTAGCTCGGTAATTGTTCTATAGCTTGGATCTTACTAACCAGTATGATCAGAATGCATGAAAACTCCTTCACGCAATAATTCTGCAGTATCTTCTTCTTTCGGCGTCCTTCAACAATGAAACCAATGTCTCTTATATAGACGAGTAAATCATTTTCTTTTCCTCCATCAGATTTTGCCGCTTAATTATATTCATAGATTTTGTCACTTTAAGCTTCCTCGACTGATGTGTCAATAACATATTTCAATCTGCTCCATTAGATCTTCCTTGAATTATGTTAGTCATCGATCTTCATAACAAACCTTATCTGTTACCTCAATTTCATACACTTTACAGCTCATCACTTTATCAGCTAAACTGATCATTTAATTCCTTTCTGTTCTGCTCAGTTAAAAAAGAAATGCCTCAGTGAACACAAGCTCGGTTAACACTGGGCTCGGTATACACTACACTGTGTCGGTGTATATTGAAATGCTTTATTTACCGACAACATTGCTTTGTGTCTTTCATCTCTATTCTTCATCATAGATGAATGCAACATAATAAAGTCAATATCATTAAGTCGTAGACTCGTCAACAAGTTACTCAGTGTATTCCTTATCCTCATCTGACATATACATCTTCCTCATGTAGATATTTATGTTCTTCATCTCTTTCACCTTTCTTCAGATGTGTCAGTATAGTAACTTACAAGATAAGTATTGTCAAGCTAGTTGACATCAATGACAACATAATACTAATTTAATCATCTTGCATATCTAATCAGCAACTTCTCAGTAATCTTGAATTATAGATGCTCCATTCAGGTTATAAATCAGTTGTAGTTCATCACTCATAACCTCTATTTTTTCCTTGCCTGAGTAGGTTATGGGGTAGTTAGATTTCTCATCATCTTTTAGCTTTATGTGTCACCTTGCTTAACTTATTTTATATCTTCACTTAAGGAGATTATGCTTGATGTTTTGGCATTAACCAAGTAGGTAAAATGTCCCACCTTTTATGGGTAGTAGAAGTTAATGCACCTCTTAAATGTGTATGCCCTATTTTTCTATATATACAACACTCTCCCCTCAACTTTACTAGTTTGGTGATAACTTGGTGAGACTATTGAGAGTATTCTCAAATTTCTCTTACTTTATCTCTATTTTCTCACATTTTAGATTTTATTCCCACTGTGATATTTTGATCTTCGATTATTTGTTGATTGGGATTGTGTGTGATCTACAACCGACATCAAATCATGGCTCTATTTTCTTCTTGTACAATCTAACAAAGCACAAGTCCATTTGGGAGTAGCACTATTTTAGTATTTCTATTGTTATAAATATACGTCAATTTATTTCTACAATCTTAAATTAATAAAAAGGTATTTTTTAATTGGATTTATAATTAAAAATATGGTATACCAAAAGATGTTAATTTCTACAACCCATTTCATATAATTGCTCAACAAATTTCTCAAAATAAAAAAATAATATAATCTATGTGATTTGTAACAGTCAATACTCTAGGTTATTTAACAACACTAAACAGTAGAAGAAAATTCACATGAAACAAATAATAAAGTGACACAGATATAACCATGAAACCTAAGAGCTGGTAGAACCTACAAACACATGGTTATTTAACTTCAGGACCAAGAGTTCATACAATAGATTACAAGATTTCTACAACAATTACATAAAGATAATCTCAACTTAACAATCCTCTTTCTCTATCTAGATACTCAGTCTCACTAAATCTCCAACTCATGCTAATCAAAATTGTGCCCACAAAAAGAATCTAAAAATTTACAATAGAATGTATAGAAATTTGTATCTGCAAGAAGAATTGCCTCCACTTCCCTAGGTGAAATTTTATTTCCCCTTCATTTTCGGCTTCTCTTTGATATTTTCTTCTTCTCGATGTGTCTAGCTCTTCCTCCACGCTCCAAATTATAATCCTCTAGTGACCCAAGATCTCTAAACTATATTTAGCCCTTAGAGATAAAATAAGCCTACATTAACTAAAAACATAATTAATGTGCTTTTTCACTTAAGATTACAAATTCTTCACTTTTTACATGACTTGAGTACATGGAAAATTAACCAAATGACATTCACATGTGTAGACACCACACCTATGAGGAAGTACTTGTTCAAACTACAAAAACTTAATACTCCCTATTAGTGAGGAATGTTTTTTTTAGAACACCCAACTTATTCCTGAAGTATACAAATTTTCCCTTCACCGAAGCCTTGATCAAGATATCTTTCCCCAACAAATGGGGAATCAAGTGATCTCTTCCCATAAAGGATAATCCTCTGCGCCTTGGCCTCCTTGACTTTATGTGCATCTAGGGCAATGGGATCATTTATTTGTGGAATCACTATTGTACTATCATAGGCCCACAACTTGTTCTCCTTCAAAACTGATGTAATTTGAACCTTCCACTTCAAGTATTTCAAGGTGCCCTCAAGCTTATCCTCATATCGAACATTAGTTGTCATTGTAGAATGAAAACCTTAAAGAAATTGAAAACTGAAGTCTAATTTTTTTCTTGAAATATGTGTTACAAAACATGGCTTTGTATTCAAAGTTTAGAGCCCTTCAATACCATGTTAATTTCTACAACCCAATTGCAAATTAACTATTCAACAAATTTATCATAACAAAAAAATAATTTTAATATATTTGATTTGTAACAGGCAATACTCCAAGTTATTTAGAAGCACTAAACAATAAAATAAAATTCATATGAAACCAATAACAAAATAACACAGATATACCCAAGAAACCCTAGAGTAGGGAAAACCTACAAACGCGTGTTTATTCAGCTTCAAGAGTAAGAATTCATACAACAAATTACAATATTGCCACAATAATTACACATAGTTTTAGCCTCATAATCCTCTTCCTCTACTTGGATACTCACTCTCACTAGATCTACAACTCATACTAATCAAAATTGTGCCCACTGAAGAATAGCAAAAACTATAGCAATATACATCTACAAGAAGAATTGCATCTACTCCCCTCGCTTAAATTTGTTTCCCCGTTTTCTTTAACATTTCTTGGAAATTATCTTCTTCTCAATGTGTCTAGCTCTTCCTCCACTCTCAATTTATAATCCTTTGGCGACCCAAGATCTCCAAACTAAATTTAGCTCTTAGAGATAAAATCAACCTACATTAACTAAAAATATAATTAATGTGCTCTTTCACTAAAGATTACAAAATTTTCACTCTTTGCATGAACTAAGTGTGTCGGTTCCTTTTCTTTCTACTTGCAGATTTACAATATGATTGACAAACAAATGTGCCGACTCTATCACCACTCCAAATCTGACAAGAAAAAGGGCTAATTAACAAGGATCAAAAGAATGATCCTCCTACACTTTGAGCTTTAATGCTCAGGCAGGTATACCTTGGATTCACTTCTTAAAGGAATCAGCAAATATTAAGCATTAATGTCCTTGACACATTGATTTAAAGATTTTATCATTTATAGGTTGATTGATGATGAAGAACTGCTTCCTGAGAACAGACTAGTGCCTTACCCTAGGGCAAAGAGTCAAATACATTATACCTCAATAGAAAACTTAACTCAAACACACCCAAATCCAAAATAAGTGCTTTGCCTGTCATTCCTCTCACTCTCACATTCAGACATCAGACTCTCACAAGAACTATGAATTCTCTGAATCTATCCTTAAGAATTTAATCCTTCCTTGAAGGAACTCAAGAACAAACTTCACAATTTACTTTTTAAACCATATATTAACCTACCTTGCAATATTAATATATAAGAATCCAAGATCAAAACAAGAAGACATTTACAAATCTGAGATGGAATTCAAGTGTATTCTCATTAAAATTTCTATTATCAATACATTGAAAATGACAAAATGCTAGAACCAATAACCCTAGATCTAATTCTCTCTATTCAGTTATCAATTTCACCATCCTTTGAAAAATATATCAGGCTACTATATATAGTCACTAGCTATCTTGGAATCCTCAAGAAAGGATGCAACAAGCTTCAAATAGCTAGGCCAAAACTAGGGTTTCAACAACCACACCAACTAGATAATCAAGAAATTTACTGCAGAAATAACATGCCATGCAATCTGGAGCAATCAGGTCCAAATTGATCTTCATTTATGGCCAAAATCCTGATTGGTACACAAGAAATTAGAAATTTCATCATTTTAGCTCCTTATTTACTTCATCTGCATAGAAAATTGAGTGACTGTTTCACCCATTTTTCCACAGCATGGACATCCTCTGCAATCAAGCATCACTTCTGAACCATACTGTGACAGTGGACAAGATCAAATTAGGTAGATCGACTGCCCAAACATTAAATAACCAATCCTTTACTTGCAGAAAACCCTTAAATATTTCAAAATTCTGGTGGCAACAGTCAATCAGACAAGTTTAAAACATGGTCGTTGATCTTAGTCTTTCCCAGCACATCGAGCGGCTCTCGAAAATCATCAAACAATCAACTTATCCTTTTAAAATTACCCAACCACATCATCATATCTCGGCATCCAATCATAAATGAGCACATCAGCTGACTTGGCATCGGACCCACCTTGAGCTCGGTCTTTCCATCAGACAGTTGTTGCAATGCCGCAATCACTAACTTTTGAGCACATTTCCTTTGCGGAATCACAACCTCCGTTGGATCAAAATTGACCTGCAAAGTCTTTATCTTTTAACCACGACAAACCCCTTAACCCCAAGTCATCTAGCGAACACGCGACTGAAGGCAATCGCTAGGTCACTGAAAGTTTATCTTAACCACGGTCTGATCAGGAGATCACACGAATGAAGCATTCATGTGATCGTCGAGTCTTTGTTTAACTTTGGGTTATATCAAGCGAATAAGCGACTACCATCAAATCTATCTTCATCTTGTGGTCCTCATTGATTAGCTGAATACCTCATAACCCTATGACCTAACTCATCGTTTATCTGGCGATCCAGTGACCAAAGAAATCTCCAAGTCGCTAAATAGTTTAACTAACTGGGGTTTCATCAGGAGAACAAGCACTAGCCACCCGATCAAATCCACATCCACGACTCATATTCAATCTTGAAACCTTTACCTTTAACTCAACCTTTATCAAAAGATCACGCGACTGGAGACCTCACTTGATTGCCGAACCTTTTGCTTAACCTAGGTCTCATCTTGAGATCACGCGAATGAAGCATTTGCATGGTCGCTGAGTCTTTCCTTGACCTAAGGTTTAATCTAGAGATCATGCGAATAAAGCATTCGCTAAATCTCCAGATGCTTTCTTAACCTTGAAATTTATCCAGCGAACACACGCCAGTCGTTGATCTAATCAATCATCGACAATCCTCGCTCTATCTCTGGATGCTAGCATAATTGACCGGATTATCTGGAGAATCAACGACTGCAGGAAAAATAACCGCCCGCTAGGTCGCTAGATCTTAAGAACTTAGCCGCCAAGATTAGGAGAACACGCAAACACTCAGTCGCCAAGTCGCTGAATAGAGACTTAAATGCTCGGGATGGTAAATAAGACATGCGCATAATGGGGACTTGAGTGGCCCGAAAAAGTAATGAAGAAATAGACTTGTCTAGGGTTTTTGGACTTAAACAATTTCATGAAGCCCTAGGACATGGATTTTGACCTATTTCTCAGAACTTAAAATTAGTATATCTCCCTAGTTTTTGCACATTAGGCCATGTGATCTGGAATAGAGCTTGTATACATCTTGGACTATCCATGGTTAAGCTCGCAGGCTATAAAACCTTACACATCTTCTTTGCGGAATAAAATAGTATTGCAGCAAGAGCAAGGCAACTTTCACAAGATTTTTGCAAGATAAGACCATTTTCTTAAGATTTTGGCTAAGACAGAAAAATGGCCTAACAAAGTGCATGGAAATTAATTAGACTACTTCTGCATGTGTAGACACCACACATAATACCTGTTCAAGCTACAAAACTCAACAAAAGATTATAGCTCAATTGGTTGAGTATAATTGATAAAGGCAATGATATATCTCTTGATTATGCCATCCACCAATGTTTAAACTATTAGAAATGCAAGATATAAGAATCAAATAAGTCATTTTCACCATTTTGTATATTGCACCAATCTCAAAGTAAGTCACTCTCACCATTTTGTATATTAAACCAATCTCAAAGTAAGCCACTCTCATCATTTTATATATTATACCAATCTCAAAAAAATTGTGATTCTAAATTGCATGTTGACTTTATGTCGTTATGAAGACTTTTTGTAATTCTAAACCATTGTTTATTTATTTAGATTATGTAAGCACAATTGGAATTTCATAAAAAACTTTGACGTTTATTAAAGGCAAGTTTCTCTTATAATCTTTTGTAATTTACGTCAATCTCAATGATTTTATCTGATTCTAAAAATTTAAATAATATTTTGACAATGTGCACATAAGGAATCTCTAAAGACTAGGACTTTTCAATGAAGATATTTTTATTATTGATATACTGAAACATATTTTTACGAGGAGATTACTATAGAAGGGCAAATTTCCAAATGTGGCCCGGATTCAATCCAGAGAGCTTGGAGTGCATTACACAGATTTCTGAGTACATGTAAATCATAAATTGTCAGCGCAACTTTAGGCAATTCTGTATATTCATCCTTGGTTGGGTAGGTAGTAGAGAATCTCACGGCAAAACTGCTGCAGCAACCTACGTGTTTCCCCATTACTGAAATGTAGTTGTTGACATGCAACTCAAGTGTGCACATGTGCAAATGATGCATTGACCCAATTTTATTCTTCATGCAGCTAATTTTGACAAATGGCATCAGATCTGTTTTCCCCCCTTGTGGCAGAGATGATGCAATTAAATAAATTTCTGAGAAAAAATAATTGGTACAAACTATACATTTGCAAAGAGTTTATAACTGCTGGCATCTAGGGAAATTTGACGAATAGCTGCAATACATCCCAAGAGAGCCATGATAGAAAATACTACAGAAATAATGATATTGACCCAGAATATTATGCTTCTTTTAGAAGGTCTGAAAGTCAGGTTATAGCAGACCATAGGCAAGACAAAATCCAATGGCATGAACCCAAAAGCACCAATCACTGCATTAACATCCCCAAAGAAAGGAAGCATTGCAGCCAAGAGTGTGGCTATCACTACTGCTGTTGTCCTTAAAATCAATCTGGGTATCAGATTTCGTAGAGAAAATCTACCCTGTTTCACATCTGCAGATTTGCGTTCTAGTATTTCAAATGCTGGTTGCAAATAGACCTGCCAAATACAGTCAATGTCAAAAAGAAAATCAATTCCACTTCTTACAATTGATGATGAGTTGATAAGTTAAAACTCCAAACATTTTAAATCTGCAAATAGATCTCCTTAGTTTTTATAACATGTCTTATTTCTGGATTTGATTGTGTTCATAATTTTTTTGAATTGATATTTCGAATGAACTATCGTGAGGATGAGATGGAAAGTTAAAAGAGATGTGATCATCAAACAAGAAATGTTATTAATATGAATTGTGAAAATCTGTTTGCACTAATTGTTGAGTTCTTCCAAGACAAGCCACGATAAACTAATCCCAATATTTTTAAGAGACTAGTGGGATCTAAACAGATCTAATCTTTTTAACTCTCAAACATTTTTCTTCTTTCAACTATTCACTCTGCCCTTATTTTCTTCTTCCAAAACAATTCAAAGCTGTACATCTGTAATAATGACTCACCATTCCAACTGCAGATACTTGGAGAAGCACAAACAAGTTAGCCATGACTAGAAACCATTTGGGAAGAAACAGAGACCCATCAGATGGGACAAAATTGCTAAAGACGGTTCCTTCTGCCTTGTTGCCAAATGCCCAGTAGCCAGAAATTGCCACAGAGTAAAATGTGGACACCACCACTACATAACATATAGACAATCCTTTGAACATCTTTCCTGATACAGGAGGCGCCAGGGTTGCCTGAAAGCATTATGCTCAATCAGGCCTAAAATTCTATTTGTGTCTACCAGAAATTAAAATCAAGAAAATGTTAGACAATAAACAAATGACCACCCATTCAGCACTATTGTGTATAAAATGTTTGAACATTCAAACAACTTGGAAGTAACACCATTTTCTGTGTTTTCAATTGGGCGTTGATCCTCTAAATAGATATTGTAATGGTTACCCCTTTCAGTATATGCCATCTGAATTAATGAATGAATTTAGTTGCTATTAGCAGCAGCCATCAATTTTAATAGAACTTACTTGAATTTCTGGAATGATTCCATTCCCAAAAGTGGTAGCGATGATTGAGAAAGAATTCAAAGCTCCAAATATTTTGCCTGGTGTGCTACCAACCAAAGAATAATCTTTCTCAGTTGCTTCTTTTGAATTGCCTGTTAAAATTGAAAAAAAAAATTATAACTTCTTCAAATTATCCTCCACTCAGACATCTAGAGATTCCAGATCAACATAGACTTTAGAAAATATTAAAGTTTGTGGGCATGAATCAATCTAGACACAAACCAGCATGAATGGAACCGACCACTGCACAGATGCTGTAAGCAAAGCACAGAACAAAGGACACAAGATTAATGTGTCTCAGAGAATGAAAGGAAGGCATCTGAGCCAGAATCAACATCAACCCCCCAAAGCAAATGATAAATTCATATAGCTTCATTTCTCCATCTGGGTGATAAACGGTGTATATAAACTGCAAAGCAGAACAAAGCATTAATTGAAAACATCAACATCACTCTTCCAAAATTAATAAGATTACAGGATGCATATTTAAAAACCTTGAGAGTCTGCCCCCCAAGCAGGGTGCACCCTATAACAGCTCCGTAGCATACTGCAAACTGTATAGGTCCTACAAGGAACTTAGCCCACAGGGGTCCTGTTACAATCAACAAATTACACAACAAAACCATTACAAACAGTCTTCCCTAAGAAAATCTCATGCAAATGGTATGAATACATCTCTGATCTTTCCAATCACACTTCCTGAAAGTTAGAAGTCCTTAAATGGATACACCAATACATAAGTTATATGAAGGTAACTTATACTGTGGTAAATCCTAAGGACTGAATAGCCATTTCCAATACAAGAGCATATGACCCAAAACACTGAAAAAGTGAGAATATCAGTATTCCTACCCATAACATGATAGCTGACATCTCTGAACCTCAATTGTCTGTTTCCCTGCAATTCCAGATGCTCAAGCACCAGGGAAAGGAGATTGTATGAATAGAAAGTGACCACTGCCCCAATAGTGAGGCATATTACTCCTGCAGCCCATCCAAGAGAAGCAAAAGCAAAAGGCAAGCTGAGAAGTGCAGGGGCCACTATGGAGGTTGTTAAATGAAAGCCAGCATGAATCCATGTTCCTGCATACCATCAACCATCCCTCTTTTTAACTCCATCTATTTAGATTTATCTATCTTTATAAAAGTACTGAAAATTGAATATACCTTTGGATTCTAAGACAAAGAGGGCGCCTGCATCTAAAGGTTGGACTTGGTCCTTTGTTGTGCCGTTCAAATCTCCTTCCCTATGACCAGAACCCATCTCAGCTTTCATGACAGAGCTTCTAAGATTTGAGCTTAATAATAATATCTAACAATTGTGTCCAAACTCCTTAAAAGGGTCTCACATAACTGAGGTTGACATTTGAAAAAAGTAACGAGGCCCTGCCACGTGCTAAGACTTTATTTCTTCGTTAGTACTAGTGGGAAACCATGACCAATAATTAACAGCTGAATGGAAAAATCAAGTGGTTTTGGAGATGATTTAGCAATTCTATAAAGAAGCACTAAATTTAAAAAGATAAACATCGTTTGTCAAGGCCTAGTTGAGTTGGTGTGTATCCCATTTATAGAAGTCATTTTATATAAATCTGCACCTATTTTTTACGGTGTATTGATGGGGACATAATTCACCTCGTACCAATTGGTTACACACATTGACACACATTATAATTATTACTATGTTAATGTCCTTGCCGTGTTACCTAGTACCAAGAGAAGTCGAGAAACAACTCTTCCAGATTTATATTAGTCCAAAGAGATATAAACTAGTTCTTACATTGATATAATCGAGCTCATTCATTGATATTATAAAAAGTGTTCAATTGAATAGAAAGAGATTGCTTAGTTTTATAATGATAATAGTAGTCAAATTGAATTAGATTGTGATGTATTGTAAATAAAAAATTAAAAAATTATTTGAAGTGTTATTTCTAAAGTAGATATGTTTTTTATATGTATGTTGTAGTGGGAAATGATTGTATGTTGTAGTGGGCAATGATTGTCGATGTTATTTTACTTTATTTTTGTCCTTTCTATCATGATCTTGTCTAAGGATTTTTTTTAGATGCTATATGTCTTATTTAACTTTTTATTTTATTTTTTTATTTCATATATTTAGCTATTCTTAAGTTTTAGACACACAAGAGTATTTTTCTTAGTGGCTATATGTTTCATTTAACTATTTTTCATATTTTGATCCCATAAATATTGATTCTCTCATGTTTGATAGATTTTTTTTAATCTAAAAACTAAATCATCGTATCTTAGACACACATACACCTGATTTCAACATCTTTGTTTTAAAACATTCGTGCTATGAGCTCTGAGTTTTTCCACCCTATAAATTTTCAAATTCCTTGCTCTCTCCCCCCATGGGTGTCGTTGTATGTGTATGTGTATTGGGGGGGGGGGGAGGGGGGGGGACGGGCAGATGTTGTACCTTTTATGCAAGATCCTTTGTCATCTCTAGTAGGCCTTGTATTAGTCAATTGTGCAATGTGGGAATCATCAACCCTAGGGCTGGATGCTTTCTTTGCTAAAGAGGAGATGGCCTCGTTTGTTGCAAAGTTGGTCAAGAACAACACTACTAAAGGAAAAAAATATATATGAGAATAGATTTTGGAAAAAGTTTAGTTTCTTTCTCTAGTTTGGTCCAAAAGTTATTAGACCGAAAAAATAATGGATTTGCAGTTGGAAGACATGAAACTTGCCCTAATAGGTAAGTTAATGGCTTTTTGCCCAAATATTGATCAGGTTATAAGATGGGTGGATGCGCAATATAAGCTTAAAGTTAGTGTAACCATCATTGTTATGGCAGATAGTTTGTTCATTTTCATTAAAGTGTTGACTGGGGGTCTTCGGGCTTTTGATAAACGTTTGAGGAACTTTCTTTCTTTGTGTAAGTGGAAGCCAAGTTTTAATCCTTTGGCAAATTTGTGGGCAGTCACTTTGATATGGGTTTGTCTTTCTAGGCTTCCTTTGGAGTTATGGGATTATAACATTTTTAAAGGTTTTCTTGATATATTTGGTACCCTTTTGGTGGTAGACACAACCACCATGCAAAGGTCAAGATTGATCTTTGTTAGAATTTGTGTCAATGTTGAGGTAAATAAGGTTCTCCCTATATCTTTAACACTTAAATTGAAATTGGGGAGAGGGAATCAATCCATTGCCTATGAGAATGCTAGCCTATTTTGTTAGAATTGTAACAAATTTGGCCACTTAAGTGTGGACTATAAAATACCTACCATGGGTAGAAATGAAATTGTTCTAGGAAAGCAGATCCAATACTCCTCTCAATAGGAAAGTGAAAAGAACCAAGCTAAAAATGCATAAGAGCAAGAGAAAAGTGGAGTGAAGAATATAGGAAAGGAAGATCAAAATCATTAATCAAGAAATAGCATGAAAGTAGAAGGTGTCAACAGTCAAGAATAAATAGTACCAACTGAACAAGGTAAGCCCTCTGATATTTCTCTTCTAAACAATGGTTCCTTTGCAGGGGTCTCTGCTTGTCAAGTTAATACTTCAAATGAGGCTTCAAATCATAGCAATAAGCGGGAAGAGCAATAGGATAAGGAAAATGATAAAGGAATAAAGGATAATAACTAGATTGAGGAGGAATTAGACATGAAGAAGGAAGGTTTAAACAAAGTTCACTCTCTTAAGAAAAAACAAGGATCGAATTTACCCATTTTCCCTCCTAATCAAGGTTCAAAAATACTAGAGGGGGAATATGCCTCCCTAATTGTGGTATGGGAAAAATAAGTCGAGACATGTTCTCTATAAGATATGGAGGAAGGGGAGATATTCTTATCACCAAAGGTAGAGAAGAAACGTCTTAAGATGATAAGTCAATAGTTTGTAAAAGCTTAAAAGACTTTGTGTCCTTATTGGGGTTTTCCTCTCCAAATAAGTATGGAGAAAAAGATAGTGAATGGACTCAAGTTTTGAGAAAACAAAAAAAACTAGATGTTGGTTCAGATAGAAAAGTAGGGAGACCTTCTAAAAAAGATTAAAGAATAAAAGAAGTGACAAGAGATGTTGTGAGTGGGAAGTAGAAAACCCTTGAAAATGTATTAGGGATCAAGAATAAGAAGAAATAATTTTTGTTCTTGAGTCCGTTGTCACGGGTATTTTTTATTTAAATAATTTTTTTTCTGAGAACATAAGAGGGCTAAATGACCCTATTAAATATCACTTGCTAAAGTTTTGTCTTGTGGAAAATAGAATTGACATCCTTATGATTCAGGAAACAAAGATGAAATTTGAAACTTTTGAGAAAATCTTTTAAAAAGATGAAATACTGCCCATTTTGTGGCCTCTAATGCTAATGGAGCTTCTAGAGGACTAGCTATCCTTTGGAACCCTGTGAAATTTTAAGGGTCTCTCATGGTGAGTAATAGAAATATTATAGTTGTCAATTTGGAAGAAATAACTATAGATGATAAATGGAATATGATTAATGTATGCTCCAAACACTAGAGGGGGTAGAGTTTCCTTATGGAAAGACTTAACTAACATAATTAAAAAGAATAGTTTGGATCACTTGATGATTGGTGGGGATTTCAGTTATCTCCTCTTTCCCTTGGAGAAGCTTGGGATTAGGAGGCTTATTCTAATAGTATGATGGACCTTGCAAATTTATTTTTTGTTACGAGGTTGATATATATTGAGCTAAAAAGTGCCAAGTTTAGTTGGACTAATAAAGGCAAGGTGATAATTAGATATAATTTAAACTTGATAGATTTATGATCATGAGTAATTGGAATATCCTTACTCAATTATCTCTAAATGCTCTCCCTAGAACTGGTTCAGATCACAATGTCATCCTTCTCAATTGAGAATAAAATTTAAAGACTAGTCCTTTCCCATTTAGATACAAAATCATGTGGTATGTCCATCTTGATTTTAGTAACTTGATCACTAATTTGCAGAATACTCCTATAAATGGTACACCAATGTTTTTAGTTTCTCATAAACTAAAAAAAGTAAAAGCTATGGTTAAAAGATGGAATAAAATTTCTTTTGAAAAAACAACAATCCTTATCTCTTGAGTTGAAAGAAATACAAGTTCAAATGGAGAATGGTCAACTGGATGATAATATCTATGCCAAAGAAAGAGACCTAAGAGAAAAATGGTTCAAAATATCTAAGGAAGAAGGAGTCTTTTGGAAGAAAAAGTAAAGGATTTAATGGCTTAAAGGAGATAAAAACACAAAGTTCTTCCACCATGAAACACAGAGGAAGAAATAGAAAAAAGAAATTGATAAGAGAGGATGGTAGTGTTCTCACAAAATAAGAGGATATAGCTACCAACTCTATTTCCTTCTTTTCCCAAACCCAACACAAAATAAATTTGGACAGAGTTAAGATGGATAAGGTTATGGAGGTAATTCCCAACTTAGTCTTTGAAGGTGATCTAAAAGAGATTCTTAAGCCTGTTTCTATGGAGGAATTCAAAAAGGTGGTGCTCTCCTTTGGGGTTTTTAAGGTCCTGGGTCCTGATAGTTTACGTCATTCCTCCTTCTAAGATTACTGGTACATTGTGGTGGGAGATATATTAAATATGGATAATGACATTTTTAGATCTCGTAGAATTCTCATCCAGATAGATGCTACTTTCATTTCTTTGATTCCCAAGAAAGATGACGCTTCTTCAATGCAGGACTTTTGCCCATAAACCTTTGTAATAATTGTTATTAATTGTTTACCATCAAGTTCAAAATAATCCCACCACCTAGGTCCTAGCGATTTAAAGGTGAATTTCATGCCATGAAGAACCTTGCAAGTTATCTTAAAAGAAAAATTGTTTTTTAGGGCTCTTGCTTTTGGTTCAATGTTAAAAGGAACCATTTTTTATGCACTATTTATTGAAAGTGTTTCTTGAAGGCAAAATTTATTATAAAGGAAAGGAAAAAATCACATGGTCTCTTGTTGGCATAGGTTTAGGAGGGAAATCCCTAAGTAAGTGCACCAAGTTGTTGGTTCGAAAAGTGGCCACATGAAAGAAAAAAAACTCAATTTTTTACAAAACTCATGTGGATTATTTAAAATTAAAAAATTTAGGCTTGGCAAAACTAAGCCATATCGAGCCTAGAAAAAACAACTTAAAAAACCTATAGTTCTTCAGAACCTATGGGGTTTTATGAAGAATGAAAAAAAATTCTTCATAACCCGCATAGGTTATGAAGAAGTATGATTTTTTTAAAACCCACATACTAGGCTCATTTCTAACACCCAAAAATGACTGTCAACAACTTGAAGTATCCAAAAAACACCAGAACTCATGTGTGTTACTAAATGAATTGCATTTTCTTGGTGTTTAGAGAAATTTGCAACCATGCCACATCGTTGAACAGCTAAGTATTTATTGTTTTTTATTTTTTTTGTTTGCATTTTAATTGATTTAAGTTTTTTTTATTAATTTGATGTTAGATTATGAAAGCAATCCCTAACAACGAAAGAGACAACAAAGACCTCTTCCTATACAACCAACATAAGAAAACCTTGAAAATGTTGCACATGAGCAACAACAAAACCCTCAAGAAACTTCTCCACAATTAAAAAAACATCCAGAAAATGTTGTTCATGAGCAACCACAACCACCCCAAAACCCTTTGTGTTCTCCAGTAGAACCTATACAGGACACACATGAGGATCTTGTCAATCAAATGACACAAAACACTACCCAATTTTTTATATTAGTGAATAGGTTGAGGTCCTCTAGTCATGAGAACCACTCATCCCTCTCTACAACCCTAGAAACAATGGCCAATAGTGCAAATGAGGTATCTAGACAAGTTACAAAATGGGGTTCATGGAGGGAGAGATGTCGTGCATTTTAAGCGAATGGTTTGTCATATGATGAGGTGAAAAGAAAGGGCATACTTAAAGATGACATATGTGCTCTTTTCACTGATCCTAAAACTAGTAACAATCTACTTACTAATATGATTAGGTTTCCTATACATTGGTGTGTGCATGTTGGGATGAAATAAGCTTTTTGGGATAGGTGGTATATGGTCTTTGACCAACCACCTTGTAAAAATTGGGAGGTGCCTCTATATTTTTTGAGAAAGCTATATTGTGAGTTTATCCTTGGCTTGAAGCTAAATTACTTTGGCATCTAGTAATTCTAGGGTAGAGGGAGAGGCTCTGCATAGGATAGACCTGGGGCCTATAGGTTGGTAGAACCACAGAATAGGAGGTGTGTAGCTCCTAAACCCATGGTTCACGTCATGGTCCCAGTAGCCCTAAAGGATTCTACGGAGTTATAGACTCTTCAAGAAGTTTCATTATTGATTGATGTCATTATTCAGCATGGCACATAGTTAGTCTAACCAAAGGATGGATCAACACCTATGAAACCTCCATCATCATCAAATGTACCATTTGGCTCAGACTAGCCCATTGATCATATGCACCACCTGCCAAGGTATATGTTTTGGTGTAGACACTGACATGAATGAGGATGGTTTGACATCCCATTCTTGTACACATTGCAAGAGTAAATGCCATTCTTCCACTCCATAGGATATGGCCCTCACTAACAACCTGATGAACATGGTGTTTTCTAGTGAGTAGACGCAGGTGTGTTTATTTGTACATTTCTGACATGTTATTAATTAATCACCTAAATCATATAAAAGTAAATAAATTTTTATTTATAGAATAATTTAAAGTGATATATAAATAATATGCATTGCAGAGTGCAATAGGTGGTGTGAGTACACCACATAGTATTCGTTCAACTCCACTTGCATGAGTAGTTTTACCACCCAAGGTAAAGATTTGTAAATATTCTTAAAAATATCATAATACTTTGGTTTCAAAATGTCTTTAGTTAATATGTATATTTATTTGGTGTTTTATAGGGTTTATCAGGGGCTCATATGTCCCAAGTTGATTGTATCACGCTTTTAGCCATTAACTTTGGCCTAGAAAACTTTGCAGTTCATATCTTGTACATCTTTTATTTACAATTTTAATTGAACCCATGTGAGTCATCTAGATTTAGATTTTTTTGACGTAGACTTAATATTATATATTTGTTTCTCTTATGTTAATTTTGTTTCTATTAGGTTACCCTACCTGGCTTGAGGCCCTCTTGTGTGCAAAAGGCATCTTCCAGCACATAGAGATAGAGAAAAATATCCTCCTGGACACCCAAATGACAAGAGGTAATTTAGTACAATTTAAATTTAAGTGTTGAAATGTGTTATGATTAAACATGTACAAGTAGATATTGATGAATGCACCTAACTTATTTGTTATATATACATAAACAAATGAGGTTTACAGAATTAATGAATGCACCTAATGTCGCTGAGGTTTAGGAGAGGGAAGAGGTAATATTTTCATATTCACTTTCGATTGCATTCTTGTTTGTTTCAAATCTCCAAATTATTCCTCTAGTACTATAACATATGTTATCATTTTCCATACAAGAAATGGTCATAGTTGCATCATTAGCAGCGATGCCTCTTAAGAGTACAGGAGAACCATCTAAGGCTCTAGTATGCATTTTTTCTATATATGTTAAACAAATGTGTTTAGATATAAGTACATGCATTTTATTTTTTTAGTGTTTGTCAACAACTTTGGGTTATTAACTTATATTAATTGCCTTTTACCTATTACAACCCCCTTCACGACTTCCCATGGATTCTTTATCATTCCATTTTGTTAGGAGTCTCAATCATCGAAGAGGGGGTCCAACACAATAGAGGGAAGATGTATGTTTATCTTTTTAGTGGAAACCCTCCTATCAACTCCTATTGGATTTCATTGTTGCTTTTTTGAAAGCCCTAATTCCTTCCTCTATGACTCTAACATATCTTATCATTTACCATATAGGAAATGATCATATCTACTTCATCAATGACTGTACCTCCTACGAATAGAGGAGATCCATCTAAGGCTCTGGTATTAGTCCATGTATTTTTAGTTTTTTAGTGTTTCTCGACATATATGTTATTAACTTGTATCAATTATTTTTACTTGTTATAGCCCCCTTCACGACCTCCCATGGCTCCTCTACCTTTCCATTTTATTAGAAGCCCCATTCACCCAAGGATCCCATCAACTTTACTACACATCTCAATAGAAGAAGAAAGGCATGAGATAATTAATAATTCAAATGAAAACAAATTACAGTCCAGTATTTAGTTATTTTGATAAAAAAAATATCTAATTCAACATTTAAATTGTTCTTGTGGAGCCACCTAAGAAGCCATGTACTGCTTCGAAGAGGCTCAATTTTGATGATCCACCATAGTCATAGATATTGATAGAGACATATTATTCTAGTTGGGGTCATTGAAAGACCAATTTATGTATATATTTGATATTTTTATTATATATATTGACCTTGACATGGCACATGCCACATTTTAATAACTCTATTATTAACTTGGTATTTATGCCATTGTTGTATATGTACACGATTATTGTTCATTTTGATATATATGAAAGTTGATAATGCACATCTTTGTACTTCAAAAATTAGTTATTTGAAATTTCAATGTGGTCCAACTTGTTCATTGTGTGTATGTCTTGATACTTTGAAACATATTTATAATTTAAATGTAATCCAATTTGTTCATTCTATGAAATGTGTATGGTGTATACTTTTAAATAATTATTTAATATAATAGAATGCAAATATATTTATTATTGGATTCATAATGTGCTTATGAATGAATAAAATTCAGACACAAGTGCCATCAACACTGCCAAATTTCTTTGTTGGAACATGCATTGGGAACGATCAATTTCATACTTATACCTCTTTGGACACCTTTTGAAATGTTTCAAGACATAAAAATTTTCAATTTTGTGTATTTGAATCTTTTCTAGGCTATTGGAGTAAAGCTTTTGGTTTGGGAGAGTGTTTAGAGGTAGGCGCTTTGAAAAATAGGCCTAATTAACCCTTAAATACCTGAAATCAATAATTTTTTAGCAAGTTGTTCCAAAACATGACATGTCAAGTTTGACATATGTTAGGTTTCTCCCAAATGGTTATCTAAAAAGGTCAATTTTTTATATGAGAGGTGAACATGTCAAGAGTTATGAACCAAAAAATCAATTTTGAGGGCTACTAGTAACAAACCCTCATTATGAAGGAAGATCATATCACATTATATTCATCATGGGTGAAAAATGAAACCTCAATCATATTTGGTTAGGTGGGTTTACCCTAGGAAGGGTCCTACTTTGCCTCTTGGCATGCCATAATGCTTAGCAGCATATCCTGCCAATAATGTCCCTTGTGTACCCTAAGTGAAAAAAACCATCAAAATTTGAGGAATTGTTTCTTGAAAACCTTGGAACCTGTAAATGGTCCATTTGAATCTATAGGGTCATGATAGGCCCACCTACAATTACCTATCTTAGTTTTTGAAGACTCAAAGTCATTTTTGTAGGCCAACACTTTTTTTGTTGGTGTAAAAAGTGTCAGATGCACTTAATGAAAATCCGCAGGGTAGCCCATATCACGTTCTATTTTTTGTGGGCATGAAACAAAACCTTGATTACATTTGGTTGGGTGGATTTATCCTAGGCATGATCCCACTTTTCCTCTCAACATGCCAGAATGCTTAGTTACATACCCTACCGACAATGCCCCTATGTACCCTAAAAGCAAAAAGATGTCAAACTTCAAGGAGCTACTTCTTGCAAACCATCAAACCTGTACACAATTTGTTTGAACCTATAGGGTTGTGTTATGGCCCCCCACAATAGCCTATCTCGATTTTTGAAGACTTACTCATTTTTGTAGGGCATTAATTTTTTTGTTGGTGCAAAAAGTGTTGGATGCACTTTGTGAAAAGTCACCAAGTATCCCATATTGCATTTTTTTTATCGTGGGAGTGAACCAATACCTCAATTGCATTTGGATGGGCAGGTTTACCCTAGGCATGGTACCACTTTGCCTCTTGGCATGTCGGAACGCTTAGTGACATATCCTACTAACAATGCCCCTTGTGTACACTAAGTTCAAAAAACTATCAAGCTTTGAGGGACTATTCCTTGACAACTATGGCACCTGCACATAATTTGTTTGAGCCTAAAGGGTCATTTTAGGCCCCCCTACAATAAATTGTCTCATGTTTTTAAGATTCGGTCATTTTTACAGGGCAACAATTTTTTTGTTGGTGCAAAAAGTGTCAGATGCACTTAGTGAAAAGTCACCAAGTATCCCATATCATGTTATGTTCATTGTGGGAATGATAGATAGCTCAACCACATCCATTTGGGTGGTTTTACCCTAAGCATGGTCCCACTTTTCCTCTCGGCATGATGAAATGCTCAATGAAAAACCCTACCAACAATGTCCCTTGTGTACCCTAAGTGCAAAAACTATTGTACTTTGAGGAACTATTTCTTGTGAAATGTGGTACCTAAACATGATCTATTTGAACCTATAGGGTCATGTTAGGTCCCCCTACAATAACCTATCTCAGTTTTTGAAGACTCAGAATCATTTTTGCAAGGCAACAATTTTTTGTTGGTGCAAAAAGTGTCAGATGCACATAGTGAAAAGTCACCAAGCAACCCATATCACATTCTGGTCTTTGTGGGTGTGAACCAGCACCTTGATCACATCTATTTGGGTGGTTTTACTCTATGCATGGTCCCTATTTGCCTCTTAGCATGTTGAAACATTCGGTGGAATACCCTACTAACAATGTCCCTTGTGTACCTTTGTGTACCCAATGTCATTAGTTTGTCCAAACCCACCAAGCACCTTGAAAGTTGGTTGAGGGAAGTTGTGAATTTTTTGAAATATTTATTTATACCCTCTTTGGGTCAAGGGTGAACAATGTAGGTGATTTAGAGAATTAAAAAGTAATAAATTTTATATTTTTAAAGATTTATCAACAAAAAATGGACATAACAATCTGCTAGGGCGTCAATTTTATCTTTATAGACACAATCGATCAACCTGAAACAAAAACCATTTGAAAGAGCACTCAAATTAATAAGGAAATTGAGAGATTCAGATTTTTTATTTGTGCATTTGTGAGTTCTACAACAATCTTCTTTCATACCCTTGAAATTGAGGGTTTGATGATAGTTTTGAAAGGTTTGAATCAATATCACTCCAGATGTCACGGACAATCCTAAAACCACTTCCAAAAGGAAGATAACTCTCCATTATTTAAATTCAAATAGTTTTCCAAGCATCAAAAATCAATGTGCATGTGAAACAAGGTTGTGATCAGTAAAATAGCATATAAATTGTCATACCAAACCTGCTAAGGCATCAATTTTCTTCCAACAAGTGTAACCATTCAATCAATGATATTCACCATTTGAAATTGGGTTCAATGCACTATCAAATCCCAAAATTTGCAAGTTTTTGAATAGTGCAGTAGTTAGCAATTAATCAATTAACCTTCAAACCCTTAGAATAGAGGGTTTTAAGATTGTTTTGAAAGATCTTATTCAATCTTCGTCCTTCCTTCATGGAAGACCTTCAAAACACCCTTAAAATGAATTAAAATCATTTTAATTTATCTTCTAATAGGTTTTTGATTGAATTTAATCATAAATGGATGGATTCAAATGATTGATCAACAAATATACATGGAGTAACATGGACAAAATCTGATTTTGCATTGCTTTTCATCATCCAAAACACCTAAATTTAAATCTGAAACCAATTTAATTTGATAGAGTACTCAAAAAACTAACAAAGTCCATACTTTGGTATTTTTTTACCAATGCAATCATGAGTTATGGATCCATATTTGTTCGTACCCTTGAAATGGAGGGTTTTATGGCAGATTTAAAATAATTTGATTAAAAAAGCCCCATACTTAAAGAATAGTCTTCAAACCACTTCCAAATGGAAGCCAAATTTCCCTACTTTCAATTCCAATAAACTTTCAAAAACTCCCAACCAATAGGCATGTGAAACAATGTTGTGATAAAAAAAATAAAAAAGGAAAATAAGTTGGATTAACTCAATGTTTTTGTTGAAAATCTTTCACCGAATCTCATCCAATGCATATCCCTCAACCCAAAGAGGGTATATATAAGTATTAGAACTAATTTTGACTTCCTCCAATAAAATTTTGAATTGGTTGGCCATTTAAGTTGTTAGGAATAAGGTGTCTCAACCTTGGATAATTCCTATTCTTATTATTTGTTTTGTAAAATGTATTTCTTGCAAATAATGTTGATGTGTCAGCATCTTGAATTATGTGTAAGGAGATCATGGCTAAAACGGTTATGACGGATTCCTATGACACATAAGAGCTATGTCAGGAAGATTCAATGACAGGTGAAGACATGTGGCAACTGATAAATTTGAGTACTGTACACTCTTCCCCAATCGTGGGGTTCGGGGCATCGCCCCAAAAAAAATTTTGGGGTTCCTATTTTCTCGGAGAATGGTAAAACCCTAATACGGTTATCTTTGGGAGTAGCCCTAAAAAGTGAAGCGCATGATATAAGATTTTTTAGGGTTGCGAAGAGATATGATGCATGTGTATTGTTGGAATGTTTTATGCTACCGTGATTTGTGTTAGCTTGTGGTGACTAATCAGGAAAGTACTATCCAGGAAAGTACTGTACACTTTTCCTCCCGACCTCACTGGGGTTCGGGGCTGGGTTGGGCCCTGAGCGAGGGTTTGGGGGCGGCAACCCCCAAGAGCAGGGGTTCGGGGGCGCAGCCCCCGAGGAAATTTTTTTTGAGGCCGACTACTTTTTAGTTATTTGGGCTGACTACTTATAACTCATTCTAACCCTAAAGCGGGAAAAATATTGTATAATATGGCTTAGGGTTAGGGATTTTTCATGATGTATGATTTTAGTACTTGCGGTAGAATTGGGCTGTAAGGGATTACGGATTGTAATCAGGTTGTAATCACTGGATAATAATAATATTGGACTCGTTGTTGGTGGACGTAGCCCAGGGATTGGGTGAACCACGTTAAATCTGTGTGTCTTGTGTTCTATTCTGTGTGGTTTATTATTTTCTGATATTAGTTATATTTGCACATAATTGTTATTTCTGCCTTGTTAATCCTAACAAGTGGTATCAGAGCGAGGTTATTTCGTTCGTTCTTTCATCTATTCTCTGAAGCAGGTCTCACGAGTTAGTGGGAGAGTCTCTCGGTTAAGTGGGAGAAATGGCAGACGAGGGTAGGCTGAAGGTTGATAAGTTTAATGGGCAAAACTTCTAGTTATGGAAGATGCAAATGGAGGATTATCTCTATCAGAAGGATCTATGGCGGCCATTAGAGGGAGTAGCCAAGAAAGAGCAATCAATGTCTCAAGAAGATTGGGATATTTTGGATAGGAAGGCACTGGGGAGTATTCGTCTATGCCTAGCACAATCGGTGGCATTCAATATTACTGAAGCAAAGACAGCTAAAGATCTGATGGAAACCCTAGCGAAGTTGTATGAAAAGCCTTCAGCTTCAAACAAGGTATTTCTTATGAAGCGTTTATTTAATATGAAAATGGTAGAAGGTGGATCAGTTACTGATCATTTGAATGAGTTTAATACAGTTACAAGTCAATTAACCTCAGTTAAAATTACTTTTGATGAAGAGGTTAGGGCTCTCTTGATTTTGTGTTCTTTGCCAGAAAGCTGGAATGGCTTGGTAATGGCTGTTAGTAATTCTATTTCTGGTTCTAATACCCTAAAGTATGATGATGTTATTGGTGTTATATTGAGTGAGGAAATTCGTAGGAAAAGCTCAGGGGCATCCACATCGGGTAGTGTATTGAACACAGAAAGCAGAGGCAGAACAAGAGATAGAGGAAACAACTCTGGAAATCGTGGGAAATCAAGAGGAAAATCAAAGGGAAAGAGGTCCGAATCTAAAGGGCCAAATGATTGCTGGTACTGTGGAAAACCAGGTCATAAGAAGAAAGATTGTTGGTCTCGGAAGAAAGATCAAGGAGACAAAAATGATGGAAACAAGGAGGCAAATGTGGTAAGTAACAAATCCGAGGAGGATGCTTTGCTCTTGTCCTTAGAAAGTATTGATGATTCATGGGTTTTAGATTCTGGGGCTTCATTTCATGCTACACCCCATAGAATTTATTTTGTTGATTATGTCCAAGGGGATTTTGGGCTAGTTTATTTGGGAGATAATGAACCTTGTCAGATTGTTGGAAAGGGAAAAATTAAGATTAAGTTGCAGAATGGGAATCATTGGCTACTACAAGAGGTAAGACATGTTCCAAGGCTGAGTAGGAATTTAATTTCAGCAGGGCAACTGGGTGATGAGGGTTGCACAGTTACTTTTAATGATAAAAATTGGAATGTTTCAAAAGGTTCCTTAGTAGTAGCAAAAGGTGTGAAAGTAGGCACCTTATATCTTTGTACAAGTCATATTGTTCCTTCTACTTTAATTGTTTCAGAAGATAATGAATGTTCAGGAACAGTGGCTGCAGTTGAGCAGGAAGAACATCAAACTGTTGCTGTAGATTCTGACACAGCACTGTGGCACAACAGACTCGGGCACATGAGTGAAAAAGGTATGAAATTACTTCATTCAAAGAAAGTTTTACCTGGTCTGAAATGTGTCAATATGGATTTCTGTGAAAGTTGTGTTTATGGAAAACAAAAGAGAGTTAGTTTTGTGAAGAGTGGGAAGGAAAAGAAAAATGAGAGATTAGAGCTTGTGCATACAGATGTATGGGGACCAGCTCAGGTATCTTCCCTTGGTGGCTCTCTGTATTATGTTAAATTTATAGATGATGCAACAAGAAAAGTATGGATTTATTTCCTTAGACAGAAATCTGATGTATTTCAAACTTTTAAGAAATGGAAATGCTTGGTTGAGAATGAGACTGGTAAAAAGTTAAAATGTCTCAGATCTGATAATGGTGGTGAGTATTGCAGCACAGAATTTGAAGAATATTGTTCCTCTAATGGTATTCGTAGGCAGAAAACTGTACCAAGGACTCCACAAGAAAATGGAGTGGCTGAACGCATGAACAGGACAATAATGGAGCGTGCAAGGAGTATGAGGTTGCATGCTAGGCTGCCAAAAAATATGTGGGCAGAGGCAGTGAACACTGCTATTTATTTAATCAATAGAGGCCCCTCTACTCCTTTGGACTGTGGTATTCCAGAGGAAGCATGGAGTGGTAAGAAGGTGAGTTATTCTTTTCTCAAAACCTTTGGTTGTGAAGCTTTTGCACTTATAGATTCTGAAAATAGAACCAAGCTAGAAGCTAAGTCAAAGAAATGTGTATTTGTTGGGTATGGCATTGATGAATTTGGTTATAGGCTTTGGGATTTTGAAAATCATAAAATTGTAAGAAGCAGAGATGTCATATTCAATGAGAAAGTATTGTACAAAGATCTGTTGCTGCAGCATGAGAAGAAAGAAAATGACTATGTAGTACTGGATGATACTCCACAAGTTCATGTTCCAGTAGTTCCTTATGCTCCGCAACAACAGCAACAACAAATACCACACGCGCCAGTGAGTGTTAGACGGTCAACAAGGCTAAGTAGACCTCCAGAAAGATTTTCTCCATCTTTCTATTCTATTCTGTTAACAGATGCTGGTGAACCTGAATGTTATAATGAAGCTGTGCAGGTGGATACAAAGCTTCAGTGGGAGTCTGCAATGATAGATGAAATGGACTCTTTGCTAAAAAATCAGACATGGGATTTATGTAAGTTACCTGCAGGTAAAAGGGCTTTACAGAATAAATGGGTTTACAGGATCAAAGAAGAGGATGGAGGTACGAAAAGATTTAAAGCCAGATTAGTCGTAAAAGGATTTGCACAGAAACATGGTATTGATTTTGATGAGATATTTTCTCCAGTTGTTAAAATGACTTCTATTCGTACTGTTTTAAGTATTATGGCTACTGAAGATTTGCATTTAGAGAAGCTTGATGTTAAAACAGCCTTTCTTCATGGTGATTTGGATGAAGAAATATATATGGTTCAGCCACAAGGATTTGAGGTCAAGGGTAAGGAGAATTTGGTGTACAGATTACAGAAGAGTTTATATGGCTTGAAGCAAGCACCTCGGCAATGGTATATTAAATTTGACACTTTTATGAATGGGCATGGATATAGTCGGTGTCATTCTGACCATCGTGTTTATTTTAAGAGGTTGGATGATGACAGCTACATTATTTTATGTTTATATGTTGATGATATGCTTGTAGCTGGGTCTAACATGGATCACATTAAGGGGTTGAAACAACAGTTAGCAAAATCTTTTGCTATGAAGGATTTGGGGGCAGCAAAACAAATCCTTGGTATGAAAATTTGTAGAGATAGGAAAAATAGGAAATTGTCTCTATCTCAGACTGATTATATTGAGAAGGTGTTGCAATGTTTCTCTATGGAAAATGCCAAAGCTGTCAGCACACCTTTGCCTGGTCATTTGAAATTGACTAAGGATATGTGTCCCAAGACACCAGAAGAAGAGACTAAAATGTCTAAGGTACCTTATGCTTCAGCTGTAGGGAGCTTAATGTATGCTATGGTATGTACTAGGCCAGATATTGCACACGCAGTGGGAGTCGTTAGCCATTATATGAGTAACCCTGGTCTTGAGCATTGGAATGCAGTCAAATGGATTCTTAGATATTTGAGAGGCACATCCAGTAAGTGTTTACACTTTGGGGGTTCTACTACTACTGTACAAGGCTATGTTGACTCAGATTTGGCAGGAGATATAGATAGCAGGCGGAGTACTACAGGTTATATATTTACTGTTGGTGGGACAGCAGTGAGTTGGATTTCTCGACTACAAAAGGTGGTTGCTTTATCCACTACAGAGGCAGAGTATGTTGCTGCTATAGAGGCAGCCAAGGAGATGATATGGCTTCAATTCTTCCTGGAACAATTGGGACATCCACAAAAGGATAATTTTCTACATACAGATAGCCAAAGTGCCATTCATCTTGCAAAGAATTCTGCTTTGCACTCAAAGACAAAACACATATAGTTGCGGTACCATTTCATTCGGTCAGTTTTGGATGATGGACAGTTAAGGCTGGAAAAGATTCATACTGATGATAATCCAACAGATATGTTTACAAAGGTAGTAACAAGGGAGAAGTTGAACTCATGTTCAGCTTCAGTTGGTCTTCTAGACTGAACAAAATAAAGGAACAACTGAGTCCAAGGTGGTTCAATCCAGTGGGCGCCTCATGTGGGTAGCGGTATTGCTACAGGATCAGTCTCCAAGTGGGAGGTTTTTTAGTATAGTGTGGATACTGATCAGTCACCAAGTGGGAGATTGTTAGCTTGTGGTGACTAATCAGGAAAGTACTATCCAGGAAAGTACTGTACACATTTCCTCCTGACCTCGTCGGGGTTCGGGGCCGGGCCGGGCCCCGAGCGGGGGTTTGGGGGCGGTAGCCCCCAAGAGCAGGGGTTCGGGGGTGCAGCCCCCAAGGAAAATTTTTTTGAGGCCGACTACTTTTTAGTTATTTGGGCCGACTACTTATAACTCATTCTAACCCTAAAGCGGGAAAAATATTGTATAATATGGCTTAGGGTTAGGGATTTTTCATGATGTATGATTTTAGTACTTGTGGCAGAATTGGGCTGTAAGGGATTACGGATTGTAATCAGGTTGTAATCACTGGATAATAATAATATTGGACTCGCTATTGGTGGACGTAGCCCAGGGATTGGGTGAACCACGTTAAATCTGTGTGTCTTGTGTTTTATTCTGTGTGGTTTATTATTTTCTGATATTAGTTATATTTGCACATAATTGTTATTTCTGCCTTGTTAATCCTAACAATTTATCTTCAAGGGTTTAGAAATCTTCTGAAAGAACTTGCATTGCAAGTGTATTGTAAGCTGTAATAGTTTTGATCAATACATTGTGCAGGTTTTGGAGTGCTGGGGTTTTTACCGAAAGGTTTCCCCAAGGTATATCATTGTGTCATTCTCTATTTTTCTGTATGTATGGTATGTGGTTGCAATATCTTTGTTAAAGTAGTTAACGAATCTGAAATTGTAAGGATTTAAAAGAATTTGCACAATACTCTCCTATAGAGATTAGCATAGGAAGTTGTTTCCGCACCTGAGTTTCCTTACATAAGTCCCCTAATCATAACTTTTGCATAAATTTCTCAAGTAAGTTTTTGACAATTTTTGCAAGTTTTTACAAAATATAGTCAAATGATCTCATACTAACCTATAGCCTTGAAAACATGTCAAATAAAACATAGAGACATGAATTTCACCATTTTTGACACCTTTGACCTCTCCTAGGATCATTGACCATCTTTGACCTATACATGACCTAATTGCCTTAAAGGTTACAAAAATGGCTCAAATGGCCTTACAAGTTCAATCTAATGCATGAGAAAAGATTATTTAACCTTATTTAACCTATTACAATAATTTTTAACCAATTCAAGAAATTTCCAATTGATTAAAATTATTTAACCTATTACAATCATTTATAGTTCCCAAACTTGAGTTTAAATGGAGACTGTCAATTCCCAAACATGCCCCACTTGAGTGGATGAACCAAATGTTGCTTGAGTAAAGGAGATACTAGTTTAACAAAACAATATGACTTCAAATATTCATAATTACCACATGGAGGCATGAATACAATAGTTTTTGCACTTTGCATGTATTGAGAACATTTTTTTCACTTTATTACATCATGAATGGTATGATACAAATGTAAAGATAAAAAATTTAATATGTATTTATAATCAAATGGTACACATTAGGATATATAGAATTTGGTCTCTAGATATTTGAAAATAAGCCCCATGACCACTTTTATATACATAATTTGGTATCTAATAGGAATGATCAAGCTCATTATTATTTATATATACAAAATTTTGTATCTAAATATGCACATTATAGCTCATTGGTGTTTTCATATATAAAATTTGGCATCTAAATATGCACATTATAGCTCATTGCTATTTTTATATACAAAATTTTTCCTCCAAAAAAGATAAGTTACAATGTTTCGCAAAAGACATATACAAAATCAATCAATCAACTGAACCTTCTGGATCAACTCTAACCCTTATTGTGTCAAGTATTGCCTCATGGTCATATTCGTGAACTTTCCACACATTCTTGTTAAGAGGTCTACCATGATACATAATCAATTGAATGTTTGTTGAAACAAAAATGTTAAAGTAATGAAGAATATGTCTATGTGTCTCAAAGTCCTCAAACAACTAGGGATTATAATTTTTGATAGGGTAGGTCTACATTTTATAGAAGGATAATTTAATACCAAAATCAATTTGCAAAGTGTAATAAAATGAGTTTAAGAGGTCTCAATACAATGACATAACAAAGGTACCTTCTAATACATTTCCCTGTCATAACAATGGATCCTATTGGGTACTCAATACCTTCTCCATCAATGACTATAGTTGTCAATTTATTTTTGGCCTCAATACAACGACACAAAAAGTAATATGTTCCTTCTTCATTGTTCTCATTTGCAATAACTACATATACATAACCTTAATTTTATAGAAGGATAAGTTAATACCAAAATCAACATAAAGTGTAATAAAATGAGTTTAAAATTGATTTTACCTAAGTAATAAATTGAGAAATTACCTAGTTCAACTAGGTTAGATACATGGTCAAAATCCATTGATGCTTCAATATGCTTCAATTGTAGTGCTCTAGGAAGTTGATATGCATCAAGGGGTTGCAAAGGTCTACAAGACCATTAATCAAACCACTCTTTTGATTCACATTCATCCCACAAAAATGCATACACAAAGAGTAAAAGAATGCAATATGTCTAGTATAAATAACTAATCACGCTGCATTTGAACTTCTAAATGAATGCATGCCACTTGATCCTATAAGTGTACAACAATCTAGATAGTTTTCAATGTTAGATTCACGTATCAACCAAAAATATTTAGAAACCATAGACTAACCTTCATTACCTTGTCCCATCATAGAGTTGCACCATTGCACAATTGTTTCTTCATCTATTAACAATGTGCCACCTTTGTGCTTAATTCCTCTATGGCAAGAGCTCTTTTTACACATGCTCCCATACCATCATGCTCTCCCTTTCCATGCCCCGCCTCAGTGAAATTCCAAAAATGTTGCACACCACTTGTCACATGCATCCTAGTCAACCAAGAGAAGATCCTTGCATTTTTTAATTGTGTGGTGAAATTGTTTGACCATATAATGTGTTGATTGTATCTTATATATTTTTCTCTTAAAATTGTCATAGAAAACTATGAACCATCCTTGCACAAAATCTTATGAATGAGTACGATCATCACTAATATAGAAGTGATACTCTCTTATAACCTTGCTATCCTTATTTGTGCTATCATGTGCATGCATGAATGTTATGTGTACAAAAAATGTAACTTGTGTAGAGTGGTAATACATAGATTGCACTTTATTTTGAGGTTTTCGTGAATAATTCTTAGCGAAATCAATGACAAAGACAATAGTACTGAGAGGAAAAGTTTCCTTACATAACTTGAATTGCCCATCTAACCACCTTGCTCTATGTGTATGACTTATGTACTCATAAATTAGTTTCTCTTGAAAAATCTTCAAAAATCAACTACAGATATATCCTTTTTCACTAACTCGCACCTCTTTAATTCTTTTCCATCTTTAACAACTTATGTGATTGACTAGTATTTTCCAATAGAAACTAGTTTCTCACAAATTTCATGTGTGTTATCTATATGTATGCATCTCTACAACTATTGCAAACCACCACATGTAGGACAAAAACCTTTCAAACATGTTGTAGACACCTAAAAATCCACTTGTCAATTAAAAATATTTTAGTTGACAAAAGTTCTAATGAAATCATCATTAATTAATTAATTAATTATTTAATTCATTCATTCACTTTTATTGTCATTATCTCTTCTCCTATTTTAATTAAAGACATTTAATTAAACAACCTTAGCCAAAAACATTTAAACCTATTTTGAATGTTTATCCCTCCAATTTATTAATTATTTAATAAATTATATCTCAAAACCCTTTAAATAAATAAATTATTTATTTAATTCCCAAAAACCCTAGATATCTTCTAGAAATCCCTAAACCTATCCTCACTTTCCTAATCACTCCCTAAACATGCTTAAAAGGTGTTTCCTAACCCTCTTAGCCTAAACCCTCATCCCTTGACTTTGGGTTAACCCCCTCATCAATGAGCCTTACATGCTCATTTATGGCCCCTTACACCCTCATTAATGGCTCTTACAACCTCTTAATGAGAGCCTATGTCTCTTCTTCCATATTGGTCCTCTAGCACACTTCCCTAGTGTTTCTCTCACATGTGTGAGCAACTCTTCATCCTTGTCCCTTTGACCCTAAGGCTTAACCCTTGGTCCTAAACCCTAACCACCCTTCCTAACCCAAGCCATTCCTAAAATCCTATAAATATAATCCCTTCCAAGAGAAATTGGAACTAATTCATATCTTTCATATTAAGCATTGTTTTCATGTTCATTTTCATCTAGACTTAGCATACTTTCTAGTATTGTTAGATTTAGCTCATTTTTATGTTTTCATAACTCATCCTAGCTTAGATAAATTAGATTAATCTAGTTTATTTCAATGAATAATAACTATTTTCATTCACATCATATCCATATTTTGGTTAAAATATGCTTTGCATAGCATTCATTAATCTAGAATCTGCATTGGCTTCATTTGGACCTTCGAAATCCTAGGGGCAAAACATGTGCTCCATACCTAGTTTTGTGCCATCATGGGGTATTTGTGACTTCCAAATGATCATAATCCTTCCTAAACAGCATTGGGGACATGATCATTGTGTTTCGAGAGGACACCCACATCCCTCCTATAAGAGCAAATCAAACAGTGACAGGGTGCTCTCATTTCAGCTCTATCTAAGGTGTCTTGCGAATAGATTTTCTATATGTTAGGTATATGTTTTTTCTTATTAATTTTTTAATAGATACATATGTTTTTAATAGGTTAGGTTTGTATCGATCACATTTTTGCATGCGCGTTGGGACCCCACCACACTCTTCAAACTGCTTTTTTAGGGGTTTTTTTAATTAAAAAACTCACTTTTTTTTAGAATCTCGTACATCTTAGGAGGTAGAAATGTACAAAAAAACTTTCATGTCATGGATTTCCATTTGGGAACCCCTGGATTGTTGTACTATGCTATGTATATTGTCGTATGAGCTTTTGCAAGTGTTTTTGACCCTTTTTCCCACCTTTTGGCATTGATTGTCGTATGGGAACCCCTGTAATGTCGTATGGGACCTTGTAGTGACTCATACGACACTGAGCCACAACAAAACCTATCCTTCATTTCCATATGGGAAACATAGGGCATGTGTAATGCCTTAAACTTGGTTTTTATTGGTTTTTAGGGTTCATTTGGGCCTCCCAGTGCCTCTAGGCTTTAAATCTGCATTTTCTAACTTGGTTGTTTGCAAGTACTCCCTGGAAGGAAATTTGATCACAAAATAATCAAGTTCCTAAGACCCATTAACTCATTTTTATGTTTAGGAACATAATCAACTTCCATTCAAAGCTTAAAAAGAACCTCTCATTCAATCTTGAGTGCTTAAAACGAACTAATTTGCACATAATTCCTAATCAGTTAAAACACAATCCTAATAAATCCTAAAATGATCAAAATCACTCATCACACTTTTTTTTTGGTTCAAAAATGAACTTCATTTACAAATATTGAGTGTTTTAAAGGTTTTATGCAATCTAGGAACTAAAAACAAACCTCATTTGGGCTTAAAATGAACTATCACTCACTCGTCAATGCCTAAAAAGAAAGACTATGTATATCATTCCTAAATGGTTTAAACCCAATCCTAATCAATCCTAAATTGAAAAAATTCAACCTTCACACTTTAATTTGGGTTTAAAATGAACCTTAGCTAAGAATTTTAATGTTTAAAGGGTTATTATGCAAGTCTCAAAGTGAAAATCTAGGAAAGGTTTCAAACTTTTGAACTAAAAACTAAATCTTGAATGACCCTAAAATATGAACCAAAATCAATATCAAAGTCATTTAATTTGAGTCCTAAACAAATACAATCTTGAATGCACAAGGAGAAAAAACAAAGCAATTTCATTTCACAATCAAAGTTCAAAATTTGGGATCCTAAAAGACAAATTCAATCTCGAATGCAAAAGGATAAAACACTTGCAAATCTTATCAAAAAGAGATTTTCTATTTTCAAGGAATGAACAAATAAAATCCTAAACATATGTGCTTAAAGGTCTTGGCATGAAATATACTGAATCAATTTGGGAAAAAGAAATCTTTTTGATGTGCTTCTAGGAGTTTTTCAAAATATGCAAATCCTTGATAATCTAAGTGACGTAAAATAACTGAACTAGGACAAGTTCATTTGTTTTACTTTTAGCAAGGCTTGTCCAGAGAGAAAAGTGCTTCCTCTTTGGAGAACAACATCAAACTGGTACTTCCTTGATTGGTATAGAAACAAAGCATTGAGAAAAATCTCGCTTCATACCATCAAGCTTGGGTGATGCGTGTTGATGGTAGCCTGAGGTAGGTGAATATTCCTACTATTTTGGCACGGTCAACTAGGCTCTTAAGTGATTCACGTGTGTACAAACCAATTGGGAGGACACCATAGACCAAATTAGATACCTATTAAATCAGAGGCTTCCCGGTCTACTCCTGAAGGTATCAAAATCTTTGTGCAAGGACTAATCCAAGTGGTTTCTTGGATCACCTTAAGATTACTCACCATCTGTATTCCTTTTTGGGATACTAAGCTATGAGAAAAGGTTTTGATACTAGATTATCATTAGGTAGTTTGTGTTTGATGTGTTTCCAAAGTTTCAAACTCAGTACAAAACATATGTTGAACATACACAAATGAAGATTTCTAAACACCAAATCCTTTTTCCATATCAATCCAAATCCTTCAAAAATCCAAAAGTCATCCAAGCTTGCATAATCCTGTCATTCTAGTCTCATAAATCATGGTGTTCCTATCATCTTGCATCTTATTTTGTCTAGCATTTTTCCCCTTTCCTCCCCATATCCTAGGTTAGCAGAGTCATATTGGTCATCCCTCATCCTCTTTTCATCTCCTTCTAGAGTCAGTCTTTCCTCCTATCCTAAGCTTAGTCCAAATCCTATTCTAAGATTCTCGGTCATCCTAATCTAAACTTTAGTTATTTCCATCTTCATCCTTCATCCCCATCCAACTCATCTTCAAGTCAACATGTCTCAAATCTATTATTATGAGTTTGGTTGACACATCTTTTCTCTCACTCCATCCCATTCCAATGATGATGATAGTCTTGTTGATCATGATAAATACATAAAAAACCTTAGGAATATTGCTCCAAGCATCCTCCATAATCCAAACATTCCTCCAACCTACCCCATCATTTCTCCATACATGCCCACTAGTTCTCCTTACCCTACCTTTGACAAGGAAAATCCACTACCACATTCATCCATACCTTCTTCCTATCTTAAGCCTACATATCCCTCACATACATCATTCCTACCTCCATCTTCTTCCATGATCATATCCCAATCACCATATTTCCACAATAAAACTACAAGCTACATCGTGTATCCAAATCCTCCATCCCCCTATCCTCCAACCCATTTTCAAATCCAAGATCCTAGTCTTCCAATCCATTACCCTGATCCCCCATGCTATCTCGATCCACCATCCACTATATCCTACCTCTCTACTCCATCCACTATATCCTCTCTCAATCCACCATATTCTATTCCAATCTACATTTCCACAAATCCCCTTCTACAAGAAGAATGCATCCCTCAATCCACTTCATATCCTATACCTCAATCAATCTCCCCTACCCCATCACTTAGTCAATCAAGTTCACAAGCTTCCTCTATGCCTACCTATGTGAACTATCTAGTCATTCCATCCTCCAATCCCTCTTCTACATAGTCATCCCCTCAACCAAGCTCACAATCTACTATCCCACCTTCATGTGTGGACTATTCTAGTTGCCCAACTACTACACACTCTAATCCTCCACCTCAATCTCCATCATGATAGTCTCCAAGGAGTTTCACGAGGAAAACAAAAAAAAATCCCACTCCTAATGTTGATGAGCCATGTCATCTCACTCCCTCATGTGAATCCATTAGTGATGATGCCCATCCACCTCCTCCATCCACCATTCCTCCTCTAACACCTAAACCTATTATCCTTCTTCAATCTATCCCATCTATTGATCCTCTTACATCTCCTAGCATCATTGAGTCATTTCCATCTGGTGACTCCATCCAATCCGCATCCATGTCTTTGTCTCCTAGTAGTATCTAGAGCACATCCAATGAGCCTCATGATTTCACCCTTCTTCCCTCCATCACAATTGTAGAATCTCCCATCCTTTCATCCATACTATCAGAAGATTTTATCCATACATCCCCAATCACTCTATCCACACCAATCCTGTCAAGTCAAGATCTTGTCCAAAAGCATGTTGAAGTATCCAATAACTCAAATCAAGATCCTACCATCCTAATTCCTCAAATCCAAGATCCTATCATCCCAAGTGCCCCAATCCAAGATCCTATCATCCCAATTCCCCCAATCCAAGATCCTATAATCCCAATTCCTCCAATCCAAGATCCTACCATCCCAATTCCTCCAAATAAAGATCCCACCATCCCACTTTATCCATCTCAAGATCAATCACTATCTCCTAATCCTAGTCAAGATCCCATCATCCCATCCTCTCCACTTGATGATCCTCTAACACCTATCCCACTGTCATCACTCTATCCCCTTGGTCCACTTACATTTGTCAATGACAACCCACTTGAAGTAAAAGAAATCAGTTTCATATCTTCCACCACGACACCTAATACTGGGTGCTTATCGTATTCCCCAAGTTAGAAGTATCCTTGCTTGGATAAAGTGCTCGAGAAATGGAATTATCAAGGTAAAGGCTTAGACACTCATGAACAAGGCACTTTGGAGCCCATCCAAGACAAAAAAAATCCAAAATCTTGTGGTATTGGTCACATATCCGAAGACACTTCCTCTAGAAATGTTGGTACACCTAAAGCCAGATTCAAGCATCCTTCCAAAAACACCATTGCATCTTCCCATCATCCCTCCAAAGCATACAATGTCATTCCTCCTCCTCCATCATTGCAACTAAAAATAACTATCACATTCCTCCTTCATCCTCTAAATCTATTTTGGGTCTCTATATCCCAAAATCTACCATTTCATATCCTCCACATACCAAATCCATTTTGGGGCCTTACATCCCAAAATATCATCCCCCATATTATTCTACTCAATCCTTCATCCACCATAAAAATCTTATTTCATACATTCCTAGTCAAGATCAACCAAGACATGTCCCCATATCTCCTATCTACCAATCTCCATCCATCTCTCCTACATCCCACACACCTCCTCATATTCCTTCCAATGCTCCTTGCAATTTGGATTCCAACTCATGAGTGCATAAAGGTAAATATCCACAAGAATCCAAAGATTGCCATGTCCACTCTGAAAGACATGCTCAAGCAAAGAAAAATCCAATCAAGAAATCCAATGCATCCCAATTGCCACAAAGGCCCACCAAAGAAGAAGAAAAAACTATGTGGATCCCAAAGAAAAAAGATGCAATGCATCTAAATGAAACATCCACAATGGCATCCAACATCTACATCTATTTTGGGTCCCTCTGACCCAAGATCTCCAAGCACAAATCCTCCATCATAGCCACATCTACCATCCACATCCCATCCACTTCATCCACCCCCATCATAACATGTACTTATGTTGGTCTTGACGACATCTCCCTATCATCCTCTCTTTCCATCATTCCATCCAAACACCTTCTACCATCACATCTCTCACCCCATGCATATCCCCCATCTACCCCATCTCATCCATGCCTTTGCATAATCCATCCATCCTAATAAAGGTTGTACCAACATCTAGTCAAAAAGACAGAGAAAAAGTAAGAAAATTTAAAAAAATCAAGAAAAATATCAAAGAAGAAAAGAAAAGGGAAAAACATTTGTCCAATGGTGAAAACTTGGTAATTCAAGTGCCTTGGACAAGTACCATGATGAAAACCTGGCAAACAAGCATCATGCGTAATCCCTCCATCCAGTTCCTCCTTGCAATTTGGGGGCAATATTTCCCTTCTAGCTCATCCTATCCACCATCTCCTCCATCCCATCTATCTCTTACCTCCACCATCCTCCTTTGGATCTTGATAACATAACAAAGACCACCAGGTATACATGCTTTTGGACACCTTTCTGCATCCATTTCCCCATTACCAATCTTCATCCACCAACTATCCTAGACTTCCATCTACCTTCCTCATCCTCTTGTCATCTTATATTCCATCCAATCGTACCCCCTCCTAATGCCTCTAAATGAATGAACTATCCTAAGCAGGGGGAATCTTATTCCTTGGTGACATATTCCTTGGAGACCTATCCATACCTTATCTTCCATCCTCCAAATCCTTATCTTCCATCTTCCATCTCCCAATCCATATCTTCCTCCATCCAAATCCCTCAACAGTTCCTCCATCCAAATCTCTCAGCAGTTCCTCTAGCCAAATCTCTTAGCAATTCCTCCATCCAAATCTCTTAGCTAATCCTCTATCCAAATCCTCAGCATTCCTCTATCCAAATCATCAGCATTCCTTCATCTAAATCCCTCAGGAATCCTCTATTTGCATCTCTCAAAAAATCTTCTATCCTAATCCCTCAACATTTCCTCCATCTTTCCATCACCTGGTACTTCCCTTGTCATTGGTATCTAGCTATAGGCTACCCCCATGAAATCCAATGCCATTTATCCATATTCAAACATTCTTAGAAATCTTCCAACATCTGCAAAGCCTATCCACATCCTCTAGCTATCCAAAGTCCAACATCAAGCCAAGTCATCAAATACCATCCTTAGTCTTGTTCCTAGTCTTATGGAAAGCCTCGATCTCAATCCAATCATAATCATTGGGATACATCCTTCCCAAATCTATGTCATTTTAGGACACACCATCCTTGTCAAGCCTATCCACCATCAGTCCATCTTGGCTTTCCATCCCAACTGGGGCATCATCTTGCATATCTTTGCAGCTTCACCTTCATCGTCAAATCCCTTGTACATCCTATCCTGATTCTTGTACCCTTGTGTCAGTCATGTCTCTACTTAAGCTCATTTTTACATATGTGTCTTTAGGTCCCATCCTCTATGTCAGTTATCCCTTGAGTCGTCATGACCTATCCAACTAAGCACTTCAACAATCATCCCTTGGTCCCTTTAGGGTTCGAGTATCTTACCTATCTCTTGTCATAGGAATCCCTATCTAGTTATCCACCATTCTCTTTGTGTCATATCCTTTGAGTTTCTTTAATCCTTATCCTAAATTAGAATCATCAAAACACTACCCTTTGACTAAGCATTGTCTAGGGCATCTTGTACTTGTCTTTGTAGGCCTCATCATCTCTAGCAAGAGATTGGCATACACTGGCAAGGATCTTGTCTTCCGAAGATCAACAGTCCATCTTAGGTTGACAATCCTATCCTCTTTGATCCTACATCAGGAAGCAACAAATCATTCCTGACACTTAGTAATCCTCCACCATCATCCAACATCTTCATGATCCTCAAATCCAAATTCAATCATCCTCTATCATCCTACCTATGGAAAAAGGTGTGTGAGATACTTGTTATTTCATTTGTTCCTTTGAATCTTTTGCTTATCTTTTGATATCCATTGTACATATCTCCATGTCCATTGTAGTTGCATCTTGTTGTACATATCCTAGTTAGTCTTGCGGCATCTTTGATCAAATAACTTGTATCACCCAGCCTCACACTTCAACATCTTTTTTCGACTATCCTTGATCACATGATTATCCTCGCTTCACCATTTTCCAACAACAACACAACATTCTCCTCATCAAATGGGTCCTTGTAGGATGTACCCATCCTCATGTCTGACCTAATATTCCATCATCAATCAACCAGGTCCATGTAGGATGTATTCTTCCTCATGTTCAGACCTAATCCCTCCCATCAATCCATCAATATTTCTCCTTGGAAAAGGATGTCTTTTGGAGTTATCATTATGATCTTGGATTTTGTACTTTGGATCTTTCTTATCTTTTATAGCTTCTCGTTGTCCTCTACTCAATATCGCCACAATCCTTTATATCATGGTGTGTTGTGAATGAGGAAAATATAGGGAAAGGTCTTTTGATCATCTTTCTTCTTGTGTGTCAGTCGTCTGTTTATGGTTTCCTTAGTGTTGTTTCCACCATGCCTCCTCTGGGTTTCATGCGTGATGCTGAGGAAATCCTTTGCATGCTTATTTTTTGTGTTAGTCCTATTCAACACTAGTGACAAGGCCTTGAGTTCCTAGTAACCTTGGAAGGTCTCTAGCATTGATATATCAAACTAGGATGTGCTCTCCAAAATATCCAACACAATGAGCTCCCCAAATCCCCATCCCCGCATATAGATTAATCTTGCATCCTTCATATAGCTTCATCTTGCATCTTGCATTTCATCTCATATTGCATTCATGCATCTTTTCTCTTGGAAGGTTGTTTGTTTATCCTCCTTCCCGTCTCCTTCCCGCTTGCATCCTTTTCATGAAAATTCCCCAAAGTTTCCTCTTTACATTATTTTCTCGAGGGGGCACAACCCATTATCTTCTATTCTAGCATGGGGCGTCTTATTTTCTCATCTTTGACGCAACACCACTTGGGGCATCACATCAAAGAGGGGAAAAATGTAGACACCTAAAAATCCACTCATCAATTAAAAATATTTTAGTTGACACCTAAAAATAGCTTCATTAATTAATTAAATATTTATTATTTAATTACTATTGACTTGATAAATTAATTAAATATTTATTATTTAATTAATAATTATTCCTCTATTTATTAAATAAATTATTCAATTTATTTAATAAATTCACTATAGTCTAATTCTATATCCTAAGTCTTCTAAATAGTCTATTAAAGTGATTTAATTAAATACACAATCACCTAAATATGACTAAGTCTTCTAATTCACTTCATCCACCTAGTCACATGACACATCACCTTGGCTAAAATAAATAATTATTATTAATTATTTATTCATATTTATCCTCACCCACACATGTCCTATTCTTAAGGGCTATGTGGCCTCATAGGACTTGGTCTTATGACCACATGTCCTCTCAACAACCAAGTCAAGAGACATTTCCTATTCCTAAGGGGCTTCTCAAGCCACCTCTAAGGGTCAAAGGTGACTCATGGGACACTTGTACAAAGAGTCCTCACGAGGAAAATGTCTCTCCCCCTTTCTCTCTTTGGTCTTTGTGAGACACTTGACATGTGTCTTTCCCTTCCACCTTCTTCTCCTCCATGTCAATGTGAGAGGAACATCATCCCTATTCTTTCTCTCACATTCCAACTACATCCCCGTTTCTCTCAACTCCTTCAACCAAGTCAATCCTAGCCCTAGGATCTTCCACCTTTCATTCTCAACTGTAGGATTGTGCCACATAGGCCTAGATCCTCCAAAACTCTATAAAAGGAGCCTCATTTCCCATTTGAGAGCTAATAGGTATTTTTGATAACAAGCATCCAAGCATTCAAGCAATCAAGCATTCAAGCAATCAAGAATTCTATAGCAATCACCATTTCATTTGCATTTCATCCATTAGTTTGCATAAGCTATTGTGCACTCAATTTCATTCAATCTCCACACTTTGGTAGCATCTTGGGAGAAGGCTTCATTTTGGAAATCCAAGAGCTCAACATCTTCAAGAAATCAAAGCTAGGAGGACAATGGAGACAAGCTGCATGGTAGGTGAAGGTAATTAAATTAGTTTCATCATTTCATAGTTACTTTGCATTCTTCATTGTGTTTGCATTAGATAGATTCATTGGCTTTAATAGTTAATTTATAATTTCTAGTTGTTAGACATCTAATTTGCATACATTTTTTGCGCTAAGAGGGCCAGCCTCCATTTTTAACATTTTATTTTCTTAGTTTTCCATGTGCAGACGTTTCCAGGTTGTTTCTGCGCATTCATTCACAATTACTATGCATTCATTCATCTGTGATCCGCATTCACTTTCGATCACATCAGTCTTTTTTTTCTCTTCCATTCTCATTTTGATTAAAATCTGCGCATTTGTTCCACTTTGTTGCGCATTTGTTCTGCTTTTCTGCGCATACATTCCATTTTCTGCACTTACATTACATTTTGCTGCGCATTAATTATTCTGTTTTGCGCATATGTTTAATAATTTTACGCATTGATTCACTATTGTTGCGCATTTGTTATTGACAGTATTTAGATTAAAATTTCTAATTTATTTTGATTTTAGCTAACTTTTGACAAGTGTTTATTCATTCTGATAGTATTTTTAAGCTGTTTTGTAGGACATAATTTTGAAGACCACATTGCTAAAAAAAAAAAAAATTCTAACAGTTTGATTGCAAATTGCCAAGGGGTTTGCAAAATAAACTATAATCTCGATTGGGCTTAAAATACGACATGTTTTTGCTTTGTGTGTCTTCCTTAGCATAGATTCAAGTGCCTATTGTGTTTTTCTTAATAGCATATCTGTAATCCCAAAATTATAACAATGTATCCTCTCCCCTCGCCATTCGTGGACCTTGGGTGCAAGAGAAACTGTTATAATTTTTAGAGGGCGGTCTTTGGTGGGAAAAGAGGTACTCACCCCAAGGAACAACCCAACCGATAACAGGCTAAAGCCAAGCCCTTCCAAACCGGTATATAAAAAATGCTAATGTGATTAGTCTCACATTAGACAGGTGTGAATTCATTGTGGCAACCAAAATCTCCTCCAGTACCCTAGTGGTGCGTTAAAGTCCTACTTAGTAGAGGTGAAAGCCTTTCTTTGAAAGGATTGGGAGAGCCCCCTTAATTGGGAAAATGACTTGATCACAACCACCTGAACAGATGTCCTTACTAAAAAAATTTGTTTAGTGGCCAAAAACCTTCTATCTGTTGGCTCAAGGAGTCACCCAAGCTCGTGAAGACACCCCACATTACTCACGGTTCATAGTACAGATAGCAGTTCTTTGGGAAGTAATGACCCATTGAATTCAGAACTTGGTGTGCCTGAGAAGTGAGTGCACTGTAAGGAGGAGCCCATGCCTCCAAGTTCCTATGCTATCCGCTATGAATTTGGCTGGATTTTATTATCCTAGTGAGGATTCAACAGATATTGTCCTTGCCAACCATAGGATTGTAAGCATGTTTGTGCATTCATATTAGCATAGTTAGATTAACATCATTTCTGTCTTATGTGCGTGTGTTTATGCATTTTTCACTTTGCCAAAAACAAAAACAAAAACAAAAAAAAAAACCAGCCAACACCAGGAAAATCCAAAACATTTCAATTCAGATCAAAATTTCAACACCTGCGCATATATCAAATCTTTCTGCGCATTTGATCAAGTTTGTTGCGCATTTATCAAAATTTGTTGCACATACGTTCAGACTGTCTACGCTTTTGATTATTACCAATCGCATCTATTACATATTGTTGTGCATCTATTTCATTTTGTTGTGCATTGATCAATCTGTCCTGCGCATTTGTTGTTGCACATTTACAACAGTGAGCATTTCCACAAACTTTGCAATTTTCAAAATCACTTTTTCAGATACCCATTTTTGTCCTTAGTAAGATTCTGGAGAAACAGTCAAGTTACACAAACCTTTGATCTTTAGTTTGACCATTCATCACTTTTCATCATTCCTTCATCAAGATTCATCAAATCATTTTTCTTCCAAATCTTTGCAATTCTCTATTTTGTGTTGAAACATTATCTTATCCATTAGATTTTCATCTTTGTGAGTTTACCATATTAGGATATATCATCCTTCATCATCAAACTTGCTTAGGTTATTATCTCTTAATTTCTCTTTGTCATATCATAGTGAGATCTATACCTCCTATTGACTTAGAGTTTATCAAGTTGTCTTATCACTTTTCAACACATTTAAATATCTTTCCTATCAATCACTTTCCATATCTTCTCATCAAAAATCTTTCATCCCACAATCAATTCTTTCAATTTTATGGTTCAAACTTGATCTCAAAAATTTAAACAAGCCACCAATCCAGAATCCCTAGACAAGATGGAAGGCAATACCAGCAACGAAGCAAATCCTTGGCCCGAAGCTCCTAAGAAACCTTCACTTTTTACATCCACTGATGAACCCATCGATGAAGAACTTAAGGAAGCTTCACAAGATCCTCAATTTTATCATGTCATGGAAAGACTCTTAGGCTTGGATAAAGAGATGTATTTTCTCATGCTTGCTCAACAAGGAGCTAAGTTACCAAGTGATTTTGATGTTTCTTATCTTAGAGAACCAGCTCACACAAATAATCAACAAATTCCTAAAGGTTCTCAAGATACTCATGGAGCAAAGGAAACCAATCAGCAATCCAATGCTTCTCATATTCATGAACAACACACTATTTCTCAAAATGATTAGCCAAATCACGCTTCACAAAACAATGCTTCTCACAACAATGTTTCCCAAAATTCTCAAGGAAACACACCGTCTTTGGATCCCATCCTACAACAAATCCAAATGCTTCAACAAAAAATCTGTGACATCCAAACTGGATCATCGACAAAGAAGTATTCCTTGGATGATATATGTCCTTATCCTTTTGATAAGAATTTAGCAATGATTCCATTCCCTCCTCATTTTGAGGTACCAAAATTTGACAAATACAAAGGGAATTCAGATCCACAAGACCATATTCATGAGTTTTGTGCTGCTTATATTGAAGTCGCTCACAATGACACTTATCTTATGTGACTATTTCCATGAAGTTTAGGAGGACAAGCCATGGAATGGTTCTCCAAACTACCCCCAGGCATCAAATCTTTCAATGAGCTTCTTGACAAATTTGTGACTCATTATTCATATAACATCAAACATGAGGTCACTATGCTTGATCTTTGCAATGCACATCAAAAGAATGGAGAACCTTTCCTTACTTTTTTGCAAAGATGGCGTCAATTGTTTTCTAAATATCCATGAACGATTCCTGAACAAGAAAAGATGGATATTTTTGTGCATAACCTTACATCAGAAATGAGTTATAGGTTGCAATTGCAATGTCCACCAAATTTCAATAAGCTCATAGAAAATGGTATCAAGATTGAGGAAGCCATGGTCTGAAAAGGTGAGATCAAACTTTATTCTAAAGACAATGTTGGATCTTCAAATTCCAATTCCAACAACTACAACAATGACAAATCAAAATTCTGGAATAAAAACAAAAACATTGTCAATGATGGGATTGTTGATAATCGGAATGTCAAACCAACGCAACCCCTTCTTAATCTCACTAGTCAGGCCAATGCTACTCAAGGAACTTACAACAATCAATCATCAAATCAAAATACCAACAAGGATTCATCTAAACCAAGATTACCTTTTATGTCACCTCGAAGAAACTTTACTCCTTTGGGGGAATCTCTCGAATCAGCATTACGGAAGTTAATCACAAAGAAACTCATTACGCTTCCTGAAATGAAAGATTTTGAACCTAGAGTAAAGCCTTCTTGGTGGAATGAGAATGATTATTGCGAATTTCACAGAGGCAAAGGACATCAAACAAATGATTGCAAAAGACTCAAAAATGTAATCCAAGATTTAATCGAAAGCGATGAAATTGGTGTTGACGGACATGTCTCGAACGAATCACATACAGCTTTCAAAGATCCACTTCCTGAGCATGAAAAAGGGGGTTCTTCCAACAATAAGGGTGACAATCAAGCTAATTATAATTCCACTCCCTATCGATATGTTGGTAACATTTCTGAATGTCATCCTTCTATGTATTATGCCAATGTTATTACCATCAAAGAAAAATTAGAGAGTCAGCCAGTCCAAGCAACTACTCGTGCTCAAGCCAAAGTTACTCTTCAAGGAGTCCAGTCTAAACCAAGCACTACACAAAATAAGTCTGTTTATGTCCTAAAGTCTATCCCAAATACTTCCAACCAATACAATCTTTTGGAACAACTTAAGAAAACACCTTCCCAGATATCCATCTTAGAGCTTTTGCATCTTTCCCCATCTCATAAAGATATCCTTGAAAAAGCTCTCTTAGAGACCCAAGTTCCAACAACTCTAGATCCTGATCAATTTCAAGCTATGGTGGGCCATTTAACAACCCCACACTATTTTTCCTTTACTGAAAATGATGATTTAGCCATTACCCAACCTCATAATGCTCCCTTACATATCGAAGTCCTTGTTCAGAATCACAAGATTAAAAGAGTATTAATAGATGGGGGAGCTGGCTTGAATATCTACACGTTAAAGTTAGTCCTTGCATTGGGATTTTTTGAGAATGTCATTGATCCAAAAAAAAAAATCACAATAAAAGCCTATGATGAGGAAGAGAGATCATCCAAGGGGTCTATTGTTCTTCCAATTAGAATCGGTCCTATTGTCAAAGATGTACCTTGTCAAGTTCTGGACATGGATCTTGCTTATAATATTCTTTTGGGAAGACCATGGATTCATTCCATGCAAGCTGTTGCATCAACTTATCACCAATGTATAAAATTCCCTCACAATGGTCAGGAGATCACTATCAAAGGAGATTTTAATCCTTTTCAATATTGTAGCAATGTGAAGATTTCTGATTCTTTGGTTCCCTATAATCATACTGGATCTTCTGCAACTACACCCAGTGACCCTAGTAATATAGCATCAACTTCTAAATCAGATGGGATCAAGATAGACATCAAAGAAAGAAGTATGGGAGAATATAATTTAGGTCAAGCTCTTTGTATCACTGAGTTACCTTTATCTCCCAAATCATATGGTATATCTTTGATCACTAAACAACAATCAGAACCCCCTTCCATACTTGTTTATAACACATTTATAAGTGGGGGCACAATATCCAAAGAGGCAGCTGAGCGTCATGCAAATTATTGGCTTAAAACATAGAAGATTGAAGAGGATATTAAACATGAATGTATATCACCTGATGTCTATGGAAAAGGGTATACTTTGCTACAAAAGATGGGATATCAAGGTGCTAGACCTCTAGGGTTACAAAGAGAAGGTGTTATAAAACCAATTTTGCAAAATCCCAATTATCAAAAAGACACTACAGGATTAGGATATAAAGGTGAAGAACCACAAGAACCAAAAGGAAAAGCAAAAATACCACCTTTTCATGAGACATCTAAAGGTCATGCCTTACAATTCAGAAAGCATGGTATGTATGTAGATCCAGAAAAACAAAGGATAGCTCAAAGAATCATTGATAGACTTGAAGATAATGATGATTCTGATTCTAATGATTATGAATGGGATTCCTTATTTGATTATACTAAAGAAATAGGAGTCGATGTTGTCCATCAATATAGTAATGATTACCATGAGGGCGAGAGTTCAATGAGTGACTCACTAGGATTGGTCCCACGTAATACTACTCATGTTGATCATGAGCGAAGTGAGCGTTATCTTGTGACAGACGATTCAGATGAGAATATGGAAATAGACCTCGCTGATACTATCATAAACATTGACAACTTTTCTATTAATACCATCTCTACTTTTGACACCGACCCAAATGATCCAATGCCCCTTGTCCGTCCTGACCTTATCGTTCGGGATTCTCCCGATCACCCAGAACTTGATGTCTTCCATAATGATGATGCGATCATTGACTATCTTGGCATCAGGGATCATTTACCACTAGGGGATCACAAGTCAAGATTTCTGATAGAACTCAATGACATGGCCTGTTTTGGAGAGAGTGCCAATCCTTTCAGTCATAAAAATATAAAAATAATCAACAGATCTAATGGTGAAAACCACTCAGTGGTAGTATTAGATCCAAAAATAGTAAAAAGAAAAGATGCATCTGATGGTGAAAACCTCTTTGAGGCACCTGATGATGGAAGGATTGACACTCTTCCCAACTATCTAGATCAAGAGAAATCTTCCATTCTTATAGAACCAATAGTACCACTTAACATTGGAACAGAGGAGTCTCCACGCATCCTCAAAGTAGCAGCATCCTTGACAGAATCAGAGAAAGAAGCTTTTGCAAAATTCTTCAGAAAAAGACAAATCAACTTTGCTTGGTCCTATGCTGATATCCCTGGTTTGGACCCCAATCTCATTATGCATCATTTATCTATCAAGCTAGGTGTAAAACTAGTTAAGCAGAAGCTCCGCAAAATACATCCTCACATTGCTCTAATGGTGAAAGCAGAATTGAAGAAGCTCCTAGATGTTGGATTCATTCGGGCTATTGATTATGCTGAGTGGATTTCAAATATTGTTCCGGTTTCAAAACCAGACAAGTCTTTCAGGATTTGTATTGATTTTCAAGATCTTAATAAAGCTTGTCCGAAATATGACTTCCCTTTGCCAAGTATTGATATGATTGTTGACCTAATAGCTGGGCATGAGATGTTATCATTAATGGATGGATTTTCTGGCTATAACCAAATCAAGATTGCTCCAGAAGACCAGGAAAAAACTACTTTTACTTGTCCATGGGGTACATACTGCTGGAATGTGATGTCATTTGGCCTCAAAAATGCTGGAGCAACTTGCCAAAGAGCCATGACCACGATCTTTCATGACATGATGCATACCATCATGGAAGATTATGTTGACGACATTTTAGCAAAATCCAAAGATAGAGCTAGTCATTTGAGAGTGTTGGATAGAATATTCACCCGGATGGAAAAATATCAGATTCGACTCAATCCAAAGAAATGTGCATTCGGGGTCACATCTGGCAAACTGTTAGGGTACATTGTCTCAGCTAAAGGAATCGAAGTAGATCTAGAAAAGGTTAAAGCAATATTGGAGATGGCTTCCCCCACTAACATCAGTCAGCTAAGATCTTTACAGGGGCATCTACAATCCATCCAAAGATTTGTTTCTCAACTAGCAGATCGCAGTCATCCCTTTCAACATTTGCTACATAAAAATATCTTATTCCAATGGGATGATAAGTGTGAGGAAGCTTTTAACAAAATCAAGCTGTATCTAGTGAATCCTCCAACTCTGATGTCACCAATTCTGGGCAAGCCACTCTTACTCTACATTTCAGCCATGACAACCTCATTAGGTGCTCTTCTCCCTCAGCAAGATCATGAAGGAAAAGAAAAAGCCATCTACTACATTAGTCGCAATTTAGTGGGATATGAGTTAAACTATTCCCCTATTGAAAGAGCATGTATGGCTATTGTCTTTGCTTCACAGAAGTGGCGACATTACATGTTGTCACATTCTACTCAGCTTATTGCAAAGATTGATCCTTTAAAGTATTTGTTAAGCAAGACTGCATTGACAGGCAGGTTGGCTAAGTGGGTCATGCTACTTAGTGAGTTTGATATTGAATATGTAGACAGGAAGGCTATCAAAGGTCAAGTGATCGTAGATCAGCTAGCTGATGCTCCATTAATAGATGACCAACCTATACACACAGAGTTTCCTGATGCTCATATCTTAGCTTTGTCTATTCCCCTATTAAAAGAGCATGTCTGGCTGTTGTCTTTACTTCACAGAAGTGGCGACATTACATGTTGTCACATTCTAATCACCTTATTGCAAAGATTGATCCTTTAAAGTATTTGTTAAGCAAGACTACATTGATAGGCAAGTTGGCTAAGTGGGTCATGCTACTTAGTGAGTTTGATATTGAATATGTAGACAGGAAGGCTATCAAAGGTCAAGTGATCGCAGGTCAACTAGCTGATGCTCCATTAATGGATGACCAACCTATACACACAGAGTTTCCTGATGCTCATATCTTAGCTTTGTCTACCAAAACATGGAAATTATACTTTGATGGCTCATACACTCAACAAGGTTTAGGAGCTGGTATTCTTTTTATCACGCCACAAGGATACACTATTCTGAAATCTTTCAAGTTGTTATTTCCTTGCACCAATAATGTAGTAGAATATGAGGCTTTGCTAATTGGGTTTAAAATGGCTTTACAATGGAACGTATCTGAAATAAATGTCTACGGAGATTCTCAGCCGATTGTTAACCAGGTTAATGATGATTATTAGACCAAAGATGATAAGTTATTGCCATATAAACATATGGTTGATGACTTTAAAAAGTATCTCTGTCATTACTTTTGAGCAGATTCCTCAGCATGAAAACAAGGTTGTTGATGCCATGGCAATGATTGCTTCTTTATTTGATATAGAAGATATCAAGGCCTGTTTTGAGTTCTTGGTGGAATCCCTAACTTGTCCAGCATATGATGACCTTGATATGAGTATTATATGTCATCTGATTGGACATAACTCCCCAACCTATGGAAAGATCTATTCTTACCTCAAAGATAACACTCTACCTCCCGACCTATCCCGTAATAAAAAATGAACTTTTCTCCGCCAAACCTCCTACTATATCTTAATATTCGACACCCTTTATCGGTGAGGTTTTGACGGTACTCTCCTATGATGTCTCGAACATGATGAAGCTCAACTTTCCTTACGTGATGTACATGAAGGTATTTGTGGGACACATTCAAGTGGTCCCTCTTTGGCTAAGAAACTCATGCGTATGGGTTATTATTGGCCTACCATGGAAGCATACTCCTTTCATTTTGCTAGGGCATGCAAGAAATGTCAGATACATGGAAACTTATCCATGCTCCAGCTCAAGAGTTACATCCTTTTACAACTACTTTGCCATTCAGTTGGTGGGGACTCGACCTCATGGGCGCTATCAATCCTCCATCTTCCAACGACCACAAATGGATTCTCACTGCCATAGAATACTTCACTAAATGGATTGAGGCTGTTCCATTAATTACCGCCATAGGGAAACAAATCTCCATGTTTATCTTAAACTATATCATTTGTAGATATGGTATACCTATGTATCTTATCACTGATCATGGGAAACAATTTCAAAACCAAGACATGGATGACTTGTGCGCCAAATTCCACATCACCCACAACTATTCCACCATCTACTATCCTCAAGGAAATGGCCAAGCTAAGGCGTCAAACAAAACAATTGTTAAAATCCTACAACAGACTGTCAATGACGCTGGTCGTGACTGGTGTCTCCAACTTAATCCAGCCTTATGGGCTTACCGCACCTCCATCTGTACTCCTACTGGAGCCACTCCATACTCCCTTGTCTATGGATCTGAAGCAGTCTTGCCCCTCGAGGTCGAGTTGCCTTCACTTCGTGTTACTCTTAAAGATTTAATTCCTGATGAAGAGTATAGAGTTGCACACCTGACTGAATTGGAACTCCTAGATGAATGCCATCAGTGAGCCTATGATCATTTGAAAGTTTATCAGCAACATCTATCCCGTCAGTACAACAGCAAGGTAAAGATCAGAGATTTTCAGTTGGGTGACTTAGTCCTTCGAGAAAATCCAAAGAATCAACAACACCGTGAAAAGAAGGGCAAGTTCAAACCTAATTGGTTAGGACCTTTTGTGATTACAACAGTCTATGGTTCTGGAGCTTATCAGTTATCTACACCTGAAGGGGATCCCTTAGATGAACCTCTTAACAACATCCATCTCAAGAAGTTCTATCCTTGAAATCTCAATGTAAGGGGCATGTATATAGTCTGTATATATATTCTATAAATTAAAAAAAATACAAAAAAAAAAAATCACAAATCAAAAGAAAAACTGCAATAAAAGCATATGGTGAAAACCTGGAAACAGGCGCTATGTGTGACAAGTTAGCTCCTCTATCTATTAGGATTCTTTTAGTGTGTCCATTCATTGTATATATCCACAATAAAATAGTTACTCAATCCTTGTCCCCACCATGTATATATCATAATAAAATGACGAGTTCGTACACCATCCATTGTATCTATCAGTAATAAAATCCCATCATAGCTTGATCTTTTGTCATGGTCTTCATCCTAGTCTTGTTGTGTCTTTCTTCACCCATAATAAGTCAGTCCATCACCTCGCTGGGGGCATGTCCTCGACCTAGTTTGGGAAGTGGATCTATGATAGTCGTGACTCTTAGAGGACATAATGGAGTTATTTTCACCAAGCAAGGCAAACGCAATCAAATGTTCTTTCACAATGGTATCTTCATGCTGAATCAGAATCTATGATCTATCTTTTGAATTGTGACTGCTTATCTATACATCTTGACTATACATCATCACTTGAATTGATCAACATATCCTAAATCAATCTTTTTGGCAAAAGAAATGTATATTCATGGCAGGCATGTTAGAATGATTTGTTATAACTTATGCATTCATATCTAGATTTCATTGTTATCATGTTTCCTATGCTATTCTGGGATATCTTTGACATGAGTTTGAAACTCTCATATGTCATTGATTAGAATAGCTGGGATGGGGCATGATATTTTCTTTGATTTCTATTTGTGGGGTATTTTTCGATGAAATCGAAGGAACAAGTAATTGGGGTGTCTGTGTATAAGTGCCTTCATCCATTTCATAGTATGGACAATATACAAATCATGTTGTTCTAACAAATGCTATTTATGGTGATACACCATCACATACCTTGACTCCAAATATTTGTTCCCCGATGGAGGGGGGGAATATTCCTTGTCTGTTATGCAAATGAAACTCAGGTCATCTCGGTTCAATTATACCTAGATGCTTGTCAAGTTTGCAATATTAAACTCCATGCAAAAAGTGCTCAGGTCATCCTGGTTTAATTATACCACAATGCTTGCATTTTCTTGCAACATAACGAGCTCAATGATGAAACTCAAGTTCCAGTTATTATGAAGTTCTAAGATGTTACCTAAAGTTGTGGAGATACATTCATTTCATATTGCATTTCATTAAAATAGTTCATGACTTACATATCAGTGCTCCTTTTATAGAGATTTATAGGTTACCTTTCTTATTAGGTTATCTGTTCTCTTAGTCTATTCTTCTTGTCTCAGATACATTGTTATTTAAGTTGAGGACATTTGGACAACCAAACATATTACGACTTTTTGCATTTAACACTTAATCATTTAGAGACATATGTTATCTTCATTAGGAGTGTTCATTTATATATAATTTGATCATTTATTATAGCTATCGTTTCATCTCATTTTCTTTTATCATGTTATCAGTTATTACATTCAATCATCTTAGGTGCATTATCATTTATTACATTAGATATCATTTACATTACATTGTCATTTATTATATATTATATGCATTTTACATCATTCATTTATTATACATTATACACATTTTATATCATTCATTTATTATACATTATCATTCATTTACATCATTTATTTATTATCCATTATCCACATTGTTCATCACAACATTGCATTGATACTCACATAGCATTAGTAAAATCATTTAAGACATGCATTTATATCACCATCATATGATTATTAACCATTAAGCCTCAAAAATATCAAATCGGATATGAATCATTTTGCATTCTCAGACATACATTCTATGCATATTAAAGTAAACCATCACATCCTGCATATGTCAGTATGCACATGTATATAAATCATCAAAGAAAATCATGATAGAACTGCATCACTGTATATATAGAGTCAATCATATAGCATCCATCATATAAAATCCATAAAACAACAAAAATATCCAAATGTCCAATGATATAAATCAATAACAATGTGTCCATAGTCAGTGTCCATCAAGTCAAAATATAATGATACAATGAATCATAATAGTACAACAGTGTATACAATGCTCTCTCAACATCTATGAACCACTGCCTCCAAACTCTGTCTGCCGCTGTCTACAGGATGCAATGTGGCCCTGTGCTGCTGAACTCCCTGATGCTAAGGATCCACCCTGACCTCCTGAACCTATCAGTGCTCTCAAAGGGCATGATGACACACCCTCTCCACCAGCTGGTGCTCCTCTATCACGTACTACCATCCTGATCATCACTGAGCTCTCCCTATAACTCTCGATCCACTGATCCCTCGGGACTGCCTGTCTGTATGCCTCTCGCCAGTAGGATATCTCCTTCCCAGTATGTATCATGGCTCTCATGATATCTCCATGGGGACCTAGGTCCTCTATCCTCTATAACTCATCTAGTAGCATCTCAGACTCCCCGAGTCTCTCAATCGCTGCATCCCGCTCATGTCTCAGGACATCCATCTGACGCTCTAGCCTCTCAATCTGTCTCTCTAGACCTGGCACCCGCTCTACCTCTACCTATGTAACTGCTAGTCTGACTAGTAGTGCATCAATATCTAGCTCCTCCTCCATCACATCTCTTTGTAAATAGGGATCCTGTCCCCCGATGTCCATGTCTTCCTGCTCATCCTGTGCTTGTACATCCGGCATCTCAGCGTCAGCCTCATCTTGTATATCATCCTAGACCTGACCACCTTGTACCACACTGCCCTAGGCCAATCCAACATCTGCCGCATCCTGTCCCTACCTTTGTACTTGTGGCACCTGTACCTATGCAGTTGGTCTTTGTACTGCGACACCTAGAATCTATGCCGGAGGGACTGGTACCTATAGTCGCACTCCTACAGCTGGTTGTGCTGGCTCTGTCCCTATCTAGCTAGAGGTGGCATCAGTCCTCTCAGCCTCACACCACCTCCTCTCATCTGAGGTCCTGCTCTATCCCCTCTCCCTCCATCTCCACCATCATCTCCTCCTCCATCTCCTCCACCATCACTGCCACCTCGTCTCCCTCATCCATGTCTATCTCTCCCTCGGAGTCTCCCCCATCGTCTCTCTGCCGGATCTCTCTCTGGAGGCCTCGCTGTTGGATCTGTAATCCATGGAACTGGAAAATCCCTCAAAAATTGCTCCAACTCAGCAGTCATCCCTGGGTCTACCATCGTCGGTCTCATCGACCATGCCTAAAATGGGGCATCCAAAAACTCTTGTCGAGCAACATCGAATGATGCCATGGGCCCCCAGTCTCATCTCTCCTGATGCATGTGAGCATGCTTTGTCACTCCCTGTAGCATGTGTTGTAGCCTACCAAACTAGTGTAGAACCCGGCTAACCAACTGTCGCTCAATGATAAATGGCGTCTGTCCTATCAACCACTGTGACTCAAAACAAAAACCAAGTTGCTGCTCATCATCTCATGGCTCACACCCTAGGTAGGGTCTCCATGTCACTGTGTCTATGTGTCAAAGGTATATCGCCAAAACTCTAAATGGCCCAGTTTTTCCTGAGACAAAATTGAGGAGTATAAATGAATATAGGGCTGCCCTGTGCCCTGAAATTTGATAGCCACTAGTCGAGTAATTGCAATATGCTCCCATGCCCAAACATGGAGCAGTATTACACCTGCTGATAATGATGCACCTCTATGGTACACCACCTGATGCATGTCATGATAAAGATGTGCTAACAAACACACCCCCCAAGCATATCGGGTCACCTCCATCATCCACTGTAATGTGCGGCCCCATCCAACTGCAAATCCATGTGATCTACGATCAGGGCATACAAATCACCCAGTCGCTCCTACTAGCACTACTGGTAAAGGATCATACAAGTCAACCATATCCTCCCAGCTGATCTCTCCATCCTCTATATCATCATCATCAAAGATGGCTCTGCACTCCGTAACTCCGTCGTGCCGATCATACTGTACCAGCTCGCCTGTGATGGGAAGACGGAGGATGTAATATACATCCTCTAATGTAACTGTCATCTCCCCTGTCGGAAGATGGAAGGTACTCATCTCCGAGTGCCATCGCTCTACTAATGATGTCATCATACTCAGATTCACCCGAATCTCAGGTGTGTAAATCACATAATATAATCTGGATGCTCCAATCAATAGTCTATCTGTCTCTGACAACGTTGGTCTCAGATTCTGAGTCACAGGGTATCTCTCCCATGACATCAGACTATCTATGATATCCTCCTATTCAAGTCAACAAACAATTAACCTATCAGATTTTGATAAACTGATCTATCAATCTATCTATCCTATCATATCAAATATAAACATGTTCTTATCACGTGTTTCAATAGATGATTCTATCAATTATCTACGTTCAAGACTGGTTAACTAGCAAACATGCTACAATGTTGCCTATCTTGATCAAATCGATCAAAATCAAATGCCGACAGATCCCATCAGCTTATCGACATCAAGTTTGACCTAATTGACTATCTATTTTCACCACATTCTACCACCTAAAATAGATGCGCAACATTTTATCACGTATGCGCAACATTGTTTAACATTTGCGCAGCTTTGTATATTTGTGCAGTTTTGTTGGATATTTGTGCAACAATTCATCATGAATGCATAGGTTTTCACATGTGCACACTTTTATTGCATACTTGCGCAACACTTACATTTCTATAGTATGAATGCACAGCTATTATTAACGAATGCGCAGAAACTTAAAATTTTTGCGCAAACGTCAAAAGTTTCTGCGCATTGGTGCACCGAAACTGCACATTCGTACTCCGCCTAGAAAACTAAAATTTTTCTAATCTAATCTACCATTTCATCTACCCTAAACATGCTACAAATCTAATCTAACATGCATCAAATCATAAAATCACAAAGCAGGATCGAGTCACCTACCAGTTCACCCGAATCAGGTGGTCGCTGGAAGTGTCTGACTCTCTTGAAGCGGTGATCCGACAAGGGAAACAACATCATGGCGGCTCTGCTCTTCTCTCTCTCGCGCTCTGATCTCCCAATGACAAGTGTGCACAATGAGCCTATTGTGGACCCCTAAGCCCTATTTATAGCCTATGGACCCTATATGCTTGGTGTGTGGACCCTATCTGTCATTTTTCTTCCATTCCACCCCATTTTCCTCCATCTTTTCTATTGTTCTTTCGTGAGATTGATTGCACAACAAAACAAAACAAAAATATAATAAAAATCCAATAAACATTCAAATAATCTTTTTTGTCAATCAATCTCTCGAGGGGGCACGCATAGGTCGTCTGAGACATTGTCTGGGGCAGGGGTAAAAATGCTTGAAATTTTCTTTGAAACAATGCGATACACACATTATTTCAAAGAGGGGCAAAATGTATACACCTAAAAATGGCTTCATTAATTAATTAAATATTTATTATTTAATTACTATTGACTTGATAAATTAATTAAATATTTATTATTTAATTAATAATTATTCCTCTATTTATTAAATAAATTATTCAATTTATTTAATAAATTCACTATAGTCTAATTCTATATCCTAAGTCTTCTAAATAGTCTATTAAAGTGATTTAATTAAATACACAATCACCTAAATATGACTAAGTCTTCTAATTCACTTCATCCACCTAGTCACATGACACATCACCTTGGCTAAAATAAATAATTATTATTAATTATTTATTCATATTTATCCTCACCCACACATGTCCTATTCTTAAGGGCTATGTGGCCTCATAGGACTTGGTCTTATGACCACATGTCCTCTCAACAACCAAGTCAAGAGACATTTCCTATTCCTAAGGGGCTTCTCAAGCCACCTCTAAGGGTCAAAGGTGACTCATGGGACACTTGTACAAAGAGTCCTCACGAGGAAAATGTCTCTCCCCCTTTCTCTCTTTGGTCTTTGTGAGACACTTGACATGTGTCTTTCCCTTCCACCTTCTTCTCCTCCATGTCAATGTGAGAGGAACATCATCCCTATTCTTTCTCTCACATTCCAACTACATCCCCATTTCTCTCAACTCCTTCAACCAAGTCAATCCTAGCCCTAGGATCTTCCACCTTTCATTCTCAACTGTAGGATTGTGCCACCTAGGCCTAGATCCTCCAAAACTCTATAAAAGGAGCCTCATTTCCCATTTGAGAGCTAATAGGTATTTTTGATAACAAGCATCCAAGCAATCAAGCATTCAAGCAATCAAGCATTCCATAGCAATCACCATTTCATTTGCATTTCATCCATTAGTTTGCATAAGCTATTGTGCACTCAATTTCATTCAATCTCCACACTTTGGTAGCATCTTGGGAGAAGGCTTCATTTTGGAAATCCGAGAGCTCAACATCTTCAAGAAATCAAAGCTAGGAGGACAATGGAGACAAGCTGCATGGTAGGTGAAGGTAATTAAATTAGTTTCATCATTTCATAGTTACTTTGCATTCTTCATTGTGTTTGCATTAGATAGATTCATTGGCTTTAATAGTTAATTTATCATTTCTAGTTGTTAGACATCTAATTTGCATACACATATTAAGCATTGTTATCATGTTTATTTTCATTTAGACTTAGCATAATTTCTAGTATTGTTAGATTTAGCTCATTTTTATGCTTTAATAACTCATCCTAGCTTAGATAAATTGGATTAATATAGTTTATTTAAAGAAATACTAACCATTTTCATTCACATCATATCCATCTTTTGGTTAAAATCTACTTTTCATAGTATTCATTAATCTAGAATCTGCATTGGCTTCATTTGGACCTTCAAAATCCTAGGGGCAAAATAGGTGCTCCATACTTGGTTTTGTGTCATCATGGGGTCTTCATGGATTCCAAATGATCCTAATCCTTCCTAAACAACATTCGAGACATTCTCATTGTGTTTCGAGAGCACACCCACATCCCTCCTATAAGAGAAAATCAAACAGTGACAGGGTGCTCCCATTTTAGCTCTATCAAAGGTGTCTTGCGAATAGATTTTCTATACATGTTAGCTATATTTTGTTTCTTATTATTTTTTCTTTGTCTATGCATGTTCCAAATAGGTTAGGCTCACATCGATCACACATGTCATCTTATAATAAATGCACCCATCATCTCATTTACATAGTACACTTGAAATAAATTCTCTCGGTGACTTAGGTGGTGCTTGTAGACTACATTCCTAAAAAACATCAGTAGTGTGCAAAGTACAACATACATGATGATAAATATCATAATGCATAAAAAATTCAACATGGACCCTGCAATAACATGTAGTACATGCATGATTAATCTTAACATAAAATGGTTTTGTAATCTCAAAAAATCTTTGACTAATTTTAATCTGAGAAAATATTTTAAGAAACCTTTAATAAAATTGTGTTTGAGTCATATCTTAATAGTTTTTTGGATGTGACTCGTGATTTATAAATCCAATTTTCCTTCTAACAACATCTCTTTGGTTGTGTGAAATTCTTGTGTTGTCATGCCAAAAAATTTCAATTAATGTTCTTAATGTATCAACAACAACCTTGTCCTTGCGTGGGAGTCTACTTGATAATTCCCAAAGAGAATTATTGTTAGGATCCTCAATTTTTTTTCACCTCTCTAAGGCATTGTGTAATGTTGTTCTACTTATCCTTAATGACTTGATTTTTTTTCTTGTTAAATGAATTTTTTTCATTTCCTTTCCCATTATGGTTGATGTGAGGACACGTTGAGTAACATTAGCATCTTTAGTACGTGACTTCAAACCAATGGATTGGTATGCATCAAATATATTTCTCACAATGGTTCTTTCCATACTATTCTTGGACGTTCTTAACCCCAAAATTTTCATTGTCTCTCTAAATTTCATATTTTTAATCATTTCAACAACTAATTGGAATCTTCCACTTTGATTTAAGTTTTTAATATAGTTATTCCACATTCTTCTAACCATTCTTCTACAATTTCTTTCAAAAATTTTATCAAGCATTGGCTTCACAATATTTTCATCAATGTCAATTAGAAACTTTGGTTTTCTACAAATTATTCTAGGAGGTTTTAATATTCTTGCATGCTCTTTGTTTTCATTAGGTGCATTGATCACATCAAATTGAAATGGTGCATTAGGTGCTTTCATCACATCAATTTCAAATGGTGTATGTTCATTGCATTCATTAGGTGCATTAGTTGCATTCATCACATGCATTTGAATTTGTGTATGTTGATCATTTTCATTTGGTGGATTAGGTGCATTCATCACATACATTTCAATTGGTCTTTGTTGATCATTTTCATTTGGTGCATTGGGTCATTCATCATATCAATTTGAATTATTGCATGTTCATCATTTTGATTAGGTGCATTAGATGATGTACCTTCACGTAATCTTCTCATACGCTCCCTTTGTGTTTCCTTTTCTGCCTCTTGTTGTTCAATTGTTCCTCTCTTGTTATTTCCCATCATTTATATTGCTTATCCTACACATAATATCATGATGTTCACATACACAATCAATTACCAAAAAAACAACAAATTATCATCATTTTGTTATAATCTAAAGTAATAACACTAAAATAACTTCAAGAACAATCCAAAAAATAAAAGAAATAAATAATGTGAAATCAAATGTGATAAAAAAACATGAAAACATGTTTGATATTATCATAGAAAGACATGAAAACCAGTAGTGGACCTTTGGAACAAATTGTAATTCTATTTTTTTGGTCATTTGAAATAATATATTTGGCTATATGGAATGCATATGGGTTCCATTGGGATAAAAAGGTAAACATTCAGATTTCTTCATAACTCATACGAGTTTTTGTAAAACTAAAAATTATGCAAGATTTTAGTTCTACATAACCCACACGTGGGTTATGTAGAACTAGGAAAGAGAGAGGAAGGGGAGAGAGAGAGAGACGGGGGAACATTTATATTTACTCAAAAAATGTGTGAGTTCTATAGAACTAAAGCCTGTGTTTTTATTTCTATATAACCTACATGACTTATATATATATATAGAGAGAGAGAGAGAGGTGGGGGAACATTTATATTTACTCAAAACGCATGCGGGTTCTATAGAACTAAAGCTTGTGTTTTTATTTCTATATAACCTACATGACTTATACACACACACACACACACACACACAGAGAGAGAGAGAGAGAGAGAGAGAGAGATGGTACTCCTAAAGAGTTAGTTTATTGTGATTAGTTTTTTCAAAGTCATATTACATTGTCAAAGTCAGTCGGTAAAGTAAACAAGTCAGTCGGTGAAGAAAATAGTGAAGTTGCTAAAGGAAGAGACAATTTCGGTAAAGGAAAGTGAGTGACAGACACTGAGTAGTGCATGATAGTTCCTAAGTCAAAGAGCATGATAGTTACCAAACCAAGAAGCACATGTTACCGAGAAAGAAAAAAACATGTTACCGAGTAACATAGGCTAACATAATAGATTATAATAGATACATTGAATTTGGACACTGAGCATAAAACATTTTACAGATTTCAAGAAGATCATTTGGTAAAACATTGGAGATATAAACAAAGATGATTGCACATGATTACAAGGTAAGATCCACCAATGAAAATTAAATGGAATATATACATTGGATATGTAACCAATGCTACTACCGTTTAAGGAGAAGAATCTAGAACATTTCCACTGCTTCTAGATCAAGTATATAAAGAACATTGTATGAAGATAACAGTAGTTAGAGAGAGCGGATGTTGAGAAGAATCAGAGAGAATGTAAAGCTGATGTGATGGTGATGTGAAGCTACTGAGTAATAGAATAGTCAGAGCAGAACTGTGAAGGTGAATTATATTTGAGGCTACTGAGTAAAGAAGTTGAATTGTGATTGAAGTGTATTGAATTATAGAATGAGGTAAAGATATTACTCAGCATATTAAGTCTGAACAAGCATTTATTGATCCACTAATATAGATAGATATACTAAGTTATATTATAATCAGAATTATAAAATCCCTTTACCAGTTAGGCCCTAATAGGTCTTATTTTGTAAATCCTTTAACAGGGTACATCTCTTAGATTAGAGATTGTAAAATCCTTTCACAAGGTAGACTGTGTAAGTCTTTTGTACTCTTAAGAGGGTAAGCTATTAGAAGTAGCTAATTTTTTTTTAGCTCTAATCGAGAAACCTTTTTACTGCAGTAGTGAAGGATTGTGGGTACCATCCCCACCAGATTTTTTCCCTTTGGGCAAGGGTTTCTATGAGACCAAAAATCATTTTGTTATGAGTTATGTTTTCAAGTTTTAATTTTTATGTTTGATAATGTTCCATGCAAAGTTTTCAATTCGGTAAATGGTTAGAAAAGTTGATAAAGAGTTTTTGGAGTAATGATTCACCCCTCCCCTCTCAATACTTAACTTTCATTATTAATCCAACAATTGGTATCATAGCTTTGGACTCTTGAGATAAAGGTTTAACCACCTAAGAGTGAAAAGATCATAGCCATGGAAAGTTATAAGAAAGCTAAGAAGATTGATAATCTTGAGTTTGAATTGGAAAATGCACATGAGATGATTGATGACTTGAAAAAGAAATTGGAAAATTCATTGAGGGTGAGAAAGCATTCATTTGATGAGTTGAAATCTACACAAGAACATGTTGGGGTGAACCCACAATAGTGGGTTACACTTTTTTGCCTGAATGGACACTGTACTCTAAATTTTTTTAAAAAATTTTAGATTCGAATGCATATTGTCGTTAAATTGTTAAGAATCGAAAGATGAAGTAAATTAGAGTCTTTTAAGATTTTCTATCTAGATTCTAAATATATTTTTAATTTTTATTTTTGAATTGATTTGATTGGTTTTTTCTTTCTCCCACGAAAACTAGTATGTTGCTAAAAATGTCATTTTCAAAGAGTTACATTGTTTTCATAGAGCATAACTTTTTTTATAAAATAGATATCAATGTGATTCTTTCAAATTTATTTTTTTAATGTCCATATGGAGGGCATGAAATTTCTTTTATGACATTATCATAATTATTTTATATTTTATTAACGTTTGAAGTTGACTAAGCCATAATTTTGACATACCTTGACTACATAGCTTATAACTTGTTGTGTATTTGTCCAATTTTATTTTTATTTTTTTTGATAGAAAGATAACTTCGGTACCTAGGGCATATATATTTTTTAGAATTTTTTTTCTCTCATTTACTATTTTTCCATAAGCATCAAACATAGAGGTGGAGATACGGTGAAATATCTATGTTTAGCAAAACTAAAAATACAAAGTCATAATAAACTTAATATATATTAACATTATAATCATTGGAAAGAGTTTTCTCAGTAGTACCTTACTACATAAATAGACTTTTTGAATGGATTCATTTGATCTTCCAAAAGATAAAGTTGAAGTGATTTTTTATCATTATTTTAATAGGTGCAAAGGAGACTTCAAAGTAGGTATGAATGAGGAGTATAGATGTTATATCAATGATTTTTTTATCTAAGAGGATTTTAGCTAACCATTTGTAATTAATTTCTTCAGATGGAACCTCTCAAGGCTTAAATAATCATATTTTATTAAAAATGTGTTATTTCAGCAAAAATCAACATGTCTAAAAAAGTGTAACCCACTATTGTGGGGTCACCCGTTGAGATACTTGAGACATCATGTGAAGGGAGTTTGAATGATGAATCTAAAAAAGATATTTATGAATTAATGAAAAATAACAAAGCACTCACTGAGAAGTTGAATCTGATGAAGAAAGATCAAGAGGCACAAGGTATTAGAATGGGTGAAATACTTGAACCAAAAAGAGTTGTTCAAGATGTAAAAACAATGATAGCAGAAGATAAGAGGCAACTTAAGGCAAGACTAGCTGAAAAGGATAATGACATCATAAGAATGACACAAACACATTATGCTATGAATGACCAATTGGTGAATGCAAATCAGGAGACAACCAAGAAGGAATATGAGAATAAATCATTAAGGGATGAGGTTGAAAGATTAACAAGAGAACTAAAATAAAAAAGGAAGCAAATGAAGTACTAAAAAGGAATGAAGAAACATTAAGGATGTTGGATGAACAACTTAAAGGTCAGAGACAACTGAGAGATACAATTGGACTTGGATTTACTAAAAATAGCGCTACCGAGAAGGGAGAGTCCTCAAACCAAGCATCCAACTGAGATATTGCTACCCCACCAAAGTCAAAGAAGCTAATTTGTTACTATTGTGGGAAACCTATTCATACAGCTAATATCAGTAGGAGAAAAAGAGGTAAACCATCAAGCATTCCTAAATTTGATGGTTATTGTTATAATTGCAATAAGTATAGACATCAACCATTTGAGTGTAGATCAAGGATTGCTAACAATACAAGGAAGCCAAAATTCAATGGTTACTGTAGTACTTGCAATAGATATGGTCATAAATCTAAAGACTATAGGTCACAAAGAAATAATGTTAAATGTGTACCTAACCGACACAATACTACAAACAATCGACAAGGCTCAACAATACTATGGGATTACAACAAAAAAATTTCATGTACAACATGTGGGAGATATGGACATATTGCTATAAATTGCATTTTGATGCATGGTAGAAACAATAGAAGATCATGGAGAAATCTTGGAATGACATGTTTTTACTGTCATAAGGTAGGTCACCTAGCCAAAGATTGCAGGTACCGAGACAAAGCTCCAACTGAGGGAAAGACAAATGAAACAACACAAGTGAATGTTGAAGAAGTAAGAAACTAGATGAATAAAATACAGACAAGGATGTCTCTGGATGATGGAACATCATTTGGATCAGTCAATGGAACCTCATCCTCTAGATCGGGTGCACCTATATTCACCTAATTGGTTAAAGGTATGTGTAGGAACTGTGAGCTAAATTTAAATCTTAAATCAGTTCCTAACATTTGTGCAGAGATCCATATAAGCATATTTAGATGCACTTGGATATATATTTTGAAGTTACTATTCCATGTTTGATCGATGAAAGACCATGTTATTTTGTTTTCATTCGGTGAAAGGAAGTATAGTTTGGTAATCGGTGAAAAGGGAGTCGGTGATAACATTAACTGCTAAAATTCTAGCCATTGGAAATCCTAATCAAGGAAAAGGTATAAATAGAGCCCTTTTCTATTCATTTTCACCTAACATTTTCAAGAGCATTTGAGCACATTGTAGAGTAAAGTCATCTGAGAAGTATTCAACTAATTGATTGAGTAGATCTAAAGCACTATTGATCATACTTAAGTGATTTTTGGTGTTTTCCCAAGTTGTGGAAGTGCAACCAAGTTGATTTACACAAAACCCTACTTCGATCAAGCGGTTATATATTTGAATGGACGACACCAAAAGTTCAAAATCCTATTATTGTTGAGAATGTTGATCCTGTCAACACAAAATACAAGCTTCCTCCCACGAAAGAAGCTGAATCAGAAAAGATGGGAGCTATATCATCTATTCCACCTAGAGTTATTTTAATCAAAGACATTCCTACTTTCATCCATTGTAAAATTGAAGAGATTTGTCAAGCTGATATTGATACATCTTTCCAGAATCTATGTGAGAAGGGGAAATTGAAAGATGAGCATATACATTTGGAGACTAAGGGTTTAATGAATGCCCTGCACATTCTGAGTGTATCAAGACCGAGTGGATGAGAATTGTGTTGAGTCAAGTCCACGATCAGTTTATGTGGTTAGATGCACTAGTCAAGATTACCAAGGATGTTTTACACATTGTGACTGGATACCTAATTGGTGACAAACTGAAGGATAACAATAAAATAGACAAGAACAAGTTGTGTGATTTGATACAAGCTAAATGGGATGGAAGAGGTCTCAAATTATCAACTGTAGAAGATCCTGAGCTAAGACTTGTATGTAATGTTATATCTTACTGAATCTTCTAATCTTCCCAAGTGGATAGTGTACCATGTGGAGAAGTTGACTTAGCATATAAAATTGTAAGAAGGATATGAAGATTGATCTGTGTGAGATTTTGTTGAAGCATTTTGATGACAACACAAACACTATTTGGGAAGCAAAGACCAACAGACTGAAGTTCGGTTCACTATTGGTATGTATATTTTTCTACTTCCAAAACTTCTTTCCATTTGTTGGTAATGTAATCTGGAATGTGAAAAAACTCATCTATCAAATCAATGAGTACGTTTAGAGTTTAGGAGATAACTTTGATATTGTAATGAATGATTATTTTACTAAGTTTCAAACAAGAATGCACAAGAAATTTAGAATTCCACCTCAGTTAGTGGAAGACCACTGAGACACTATTTATTTTGAATTGGATACCGACACATGTATTGTTAAAGTTGTGGATCCAAGGACTATATGTCTACAACCGATGGGCTATTAAATTGACATTGATATTGCATCTCAAAAAATTTCAGCCCTACTTGCTAAACTTCTTGATAAGAGAGCTAACATGTATGGGACATATGAGGAGGTAAAGGAAAAGATAAAACTAGGTATATTGGTACCTAGGGCTTAGAGAAAAACAAGTAGAATGATAAGTGATTTATCTAAAAATATTGGAGTTAGTGTTGAAGAAGATGAGGTAGGTCCATCTAAAGACAAGGGAAAGAAAACAAAAGTAAAAAAGGAATCATTGAGCCCTAAGTGAAAAGGACCATTGACAAGGTCTACATCTACACTGAGGGATAAGAAGAAACTTGAGACTGTGCAACCGAAACCTAAAACATATGTGAGGGAAAAAAAAACATCAAACAAACCAAGAAGAAAATTGAAATTGCAAGAAGATAGTGAAACAGAGTCTAAAGACTTAAACAAATTTAAAGTTGTGCAGAACCTACCCCAAAATCAAAAAACTTAGTGAGTTTATTGAGAATCTTAAGAATTATGGAGGTTTGATGGAATTAAATATGCCAAGTATGAAATAAGGAGTGATGAAGACAAGGAAAAGATAAAGGAGGTAGTTGTCTTCACATTGCATAAATTCAGGACAATACCAGTTGAAGTTGCCAACTGAATACGATATGATTTATATAAGATTGATGCTAGATGGAAATATGCAATGACTTATGAAAAGAAAATGAGGGAAAGATCTCTAGAAATTACTGTACCTGAGTTTTCGGTACTTGAGATCAAAGAATCACTGAAAGAGAACTCAAAAAGATTTCTTGTAAAAAGCAGATCATTAAAGATCATGGTCAGAGAACTTAAATCAATACAAAAATAAACTGATGATATATGGAGAAAGATCTTCTTTCCTGACTAGTCAATCAAGACTAAAGTACAACAAGGTAAGTCTAATCCTATTGACTTGACACAGAAAAATATGAAGTGATTATTGAGGACATCACTGCCAAAGATATAGATGAAGAAATCAGACATGATGAAAATGGCATGGACACCCAGGACAAGGACATTGAACACATGAAAATTGATGATACAACTACTGCTAAGTTGATGGATGAAGATCTAGTGTTACAACAAGTATATGATTTTCTAAAGATTCATGAGGTTATCTAAGAATTTGTTAAATATATCCCTACTGATGTAGAAGAGAAGTCCACTGAACAAGGAAATGAGACAGACTAAAAGGCAACCAAGGAACCAAAAGAAACCAAATATCAGAATACCGAGAAGGTTACATCTACCGATACCATAGGACAACAACAAGAAGAAGAGAAGAAAGAGAAGAAAATAGATCAAGGAGAAGAGAAGAAAGAAGAAAAACATGAAGACAAGGAAGAGGAGAAACAAGAATAAAATAAAGAAGAAAGAGAAGAAATAACGAAAGACACTACAACTGCAACTACATCTAATGAAATGAAGGCATCTTGTTCCCCAAAATTTTTCTACTAGTGAAAGTATACAAATTGAGAAGAAGAAGACAAAGAAAAGGAAGCATGAGAAAGAAAATTGATGATATAGCTACTGCTAAGTTGATGGATGAAGATCTAGTGTTACAACAAGTATATGATTTTCTAAAGATTCATGAGGTTATCTAAGAATTTGTTAAATATATCCCTACTGATGTAGAAGAGAAGTCCATTGAACAAGAAAGGAGACATACTAAAAGGCAACCAAGGAACCAAAAGAAACCAAAGATTAGAATACCGAGAAGGTTACCTCTACCGATACCACAGGACAACAACAAGAAGAAGACAATAAAGAGAAGAAAAAGGATCAAGGAGAAGAGAAGAAAGAGGAAAAACATGAAGACAAGGAAGAGGAGAAAAAAGAAGAAAATAAAGAAGAAAGAGAAGAAATAATGGAAGACACTACAACTGCAACTACATTTGATGAAATGAAGGCATCTTGTTCCCCAAAATTTTCTACTGATGAAAGTATACAAATTGAGAAGAAGAAGACAAAGAAAAGGAAGCATGAGAAAGAAAAGTTGACTTGAGCCAACCAATAGTAATACCAAAGGTATACATCTCCTCACTTAGCCCAAAATAATTATCTGAATTCGGAGATCTACTGAAGATGAAGTAGTCCAGGACAAAATGCTAGCAAAGAATAAAAAGACAGATGTGCTAGAAATTGTCAAGGATATATTGCATGAGATTGTCCCTAAGAAGAGCAGCCTACTGAGTCAACTGGAGGAATTGGTGAAACAAGTTAAAGAACCCGGTACAGAGACCACTGAGTACCTCATGCAAGTGCACAAGAAGAAAATGGAGAATAAAATTATTGAGGATTTACTACAAGATGTTACATTGGATAAGGTCTCACTTTTTGAGTTGATTGCAGAATTGGAAACCAAGTTTAATTATATTCTTTCATTATTTCAAAAGATTTGTTTGATATCAAATTTTATTGAGAAAATCAGAAAGAAGGATGAGTCTATTGAGAAAGTGTTGATCCGAAGTAGCTGATGAAGGTCACAACTGAGCCTAGAATACTTCAAGTTTATTACTAGAGGCTAAAACATTTGATGGGAATGCAACATGACCTAAGAGAGAAGAGAATAAGATAAGAATGGAACTTCTAGAGTTGCAAGCAATTTTAATTCCCCAAATTGAATCCTTACAAAAATATTTTATAGTTTTTTAAATGGTCACAATTTTGAAGGACAAATTTTGATGACTTTGAGTTTTTAACAAAGATGTCAAACTAATTCAAAGGGGTAGATTGATACTCCAAAAGAGTTATTTTGTTGTCATTATTTTTGTCAAATTCATATTAAATTGTCAAAGTGAGTCGGTAAAGTAAACAAGTCAGTCATTGAAGCAAATAGTGAAGTCACTAAAGGAAGAGACAATTTCGGTAAAGGGGAAGTGAGTGACAAGCATCGAGCAGTGCATGATAGATACTGAGTCGAAGAGCATGATAGTTACTGAGTCGAGAAGCACATGTTACTAAGCAAGAACAAAATGTGTTACCGATTAATACAAACTGACATAACAGATTATAATAGATGTATTGAATTTGGACCACTGAGCATAAAACATTTTATAGATTTCATGAAGATTATTTGGTAAAACATTGGAGATATAAACAACGATGATTGCACATGATTATGAGGTAATATCCACCAATGAAAATTAGATGGAATATATACATTGGAGATGTAACCAATGCTTCCACCATTTAAGGAGAAGAATCTAGAACATTTCCACTGCTTCTAGATCAAGTATATAAAGAATAGTGTATGAAGATCAGAGTAGTTAGAGAGAGCGGATGTTGAGAAGAATCAGAGATAATGCAAAGTTGATGTGATGGTGATGTGAAGCTACTGAGTAACATAATAGTTAGAGCAAAACCATGAAGGTGAATCAGATTTGAGGCTACCGAGTACAAACTTGAATTGTGATTGACATGTACTAAATTACAGAATGAGGTAAAGATATTATTGAGCATATTGAGTTTGAACAAGCATTTGTTGATGCACTAATACAAATAGATTTTATACTAAGTTATATTGTAATCAAAATTATAAAATCCCTTTACCGGTAGGCCCGAATAGGTCTTATTTTGTAAATCCTTTAACATGGTACATCTCTTAGATTAGAGATTGTAAAATCCTTTAGCAAGGTAGATTGTATAAGTCTTTGTACTCTTAACAAGGTAAACTATCAGAAGTAGGTAAATTTTGTAGTTCTAACCGAGCAACCTTTTTAATGCAGTAGTGAAGGATTGTGGGTACCATCCCCACAATAATTTTCCCCTCTAACCAAGGGTTTATGTGAGACCAATAATCATTGTGTTATGAGTTATGTTTTCAAGTTTTAATTTCTATTTTTGATAATGTTTCATGCAAAATTTTTCAATTCAGTAAATGGTTAGAAAAGTTGATAAAGAGTTTTTGGAGTATTGATTCATCCCTCCCTCTCAGTACTTAATTTTCCATTATTAATCCAATAAGAGAGAGAGAGAGAGAGAGAGAGAGAGAGAGAGAGAGAGAGAGAGAGAGAGAGAGATTATTTTCCTCAAAATCCATGCAGGTTCTGTAGAACTAAAGCTTGAGATTTTAATTCTACATAACCTACATGAGTTATGTAGAACTAGAAAAGAGAGGAATGTGTGTGTGTGTGTGTGTGTGTGTGTGAGAGAGAGAGAGAGAGAGAGGAGATGAGAGAGAGAGGAGAGAGAGAGAGAGAGAGAGAGAGAGAGAGAGAGAGAGAGAGATTATTTTTCCTCAAAATCCATGCAGGTTCTGTAGAACTAAAGCTTGAGATTTTAATTCTACATAACCTGCATGAGTTATGTAGAACTAGAAAAGAGAGGAATGTGTGTGTGTGTGTGTGTGTGTGAGAGAGAGAGAGAGAGAGAGAGAGTTCATTTTTCCTCAAAATCCATATAGGTTCTATAGAACTAAAGCTCAGGATTTTAATTCTACATAACTTGCATGAGTTATGTAGCACTAGAAGAGAGAGAGAGAGAGAGAGAGAGAGAGAGAGAGAGAGAGGAGAGTGTTCATTTTTCCTCAAAATCCATGCGGGTTCTGTAGAACTAAAGCTTGTGATTTTAATATCTACATAACCCACATGAGTTATGTAGAGAGAGAGAGATAGAGAGAGAAGAGAGAGAGATGAGAGAGAGAGAGAGAGAGAGAGAGAGAGAGAGAGAGAGAGAGAGAGAGAGATAAGGTAGGTAGAGAGTAAGGAGTAGGAGAATAGGGTGAGAGACATGAGGCAGGGAGAGAAGAGGGAGGAGGAGAGATGAGATAGAGTTCAAAATAGATAGAGATGGTTATGGGGGAAGGAAGACAAGAGAAAGGGAAAGTGGAGAGACATGCATATATAGACATATATAGTACCTATATCTATATAAATATATGCATATATACTCTATAGTTATGCATATATACATTATATATGTAAGTATATACATGTGTGTAGTGTCTGCCAAGTTTACAAGCATATGATTTTATTTCTTCATAATCCGTGCAGGTTCTATAAAATTAAATCTTATGCTTTTTGGTCTTAGAACTAGGAAAGCTACTTTTTGTCTTACAAGTCCCATGTGGTTATTTATACTAAGGAGCCCACATGCGTTATTAGGTAGGAAGAGGTTTGGACATGAACCTCAAGGCTTGGAGATTCCTTTTTCCCTCCATTCATCTCCTTTATATGTCTTTTGATCTTCCAAAGATGATTTCTCAACTTCATCGTTATGAGGTTTACATATCATCAAGTGGGTATCTATAGAAATTACCACCATAATTTCACATGTCTTCTTATCTTTCTAACACATATTAAATTTTTTCTATTTTTTGGATAACATTAGCAGCATAGTAAACTTTAATTTTCTTTACCAGCATCTTCATAGACCTCAGAGACATATGTCTACCATTTTTCTAACAACTTTGATCTACTTGACCAAATTCAAAAAAATTACATGTTATTTTTTACACTTGATTCTATACACTTTTAAAAAAAGGTTTAAGTTTTTTATTATTTTTGATGCAAGTTATGCCCAACACACGAACAAGCACCAAAATTTCAAGATTTGGACACTTCAAAAAATCATAAAAAAAATACTCAACGAAAAATTACAAAAAAAGACACAACTTGTAAATCTCACTCTTACCTATCATTCTACCAGAGGGTTTTGCAAAATACTAAATCTAACTATCTTTTGTGAAGCCACCTAAAATCAACTATGTTATGTTATTATGAAAAAAATGGGAACAATTTTTTGTGCGTAGTGGGTTTGACCCTCTTAATCTTATCCGTTTTTAAAAAAATAGTATCTTAGAAACTAGATCTACAATTCTTATTCTTTTCACAACTCTTAATTTTAAGTGTGTGACCCTCAAATTTCTCTTTGAAGTTCAGGTTTACCTAATTTTAGAAAAAGTGGCCACTTATGCCCCCCTTTTTGTTCTCCACCCATAC
>BSBK01009238.1:0-73045 GCA_027943335.1 Chamaecyparis obtusa | reverse complement strand
TGTATATGTATATAGATATACATATGTATATGTATATACATATGTATATGTATATACATATGTATATGTATATACATATGTATATGTATATACATATGTATATGTATATACATATGTATATGTATATGTATACACACACACACACACACACACACACACACACATATATATACATATGTATATATATATATGTGTGTGTGTGTGTGTGTGTGTGTGTGTGTGTACACATATATGTGTATATATATATATGTGTGTGTATATATATATATATACACATATATGTATATATATATATATAGATATATATATATATATATACATATATGTGTATATATATATATATATACATATACATACATACATACATACATACATACATACATACATATATATATATATATATATATATATATATATATATATATATATATATATATATATATATATATATATATATATATATACTATATATATATATATATCTCTACATATACATATATCTATATATATGTATGTATACATATATCTATATATATATATATATATATATATATATATATATATATATATATATATATATATATATATATATATATATATATATATATATATATATATATATATATATGAATGCACATATATACATGTATGCATGTATACATCTATATATGTGTACACACATGCGTGTGTGTGTCTATATATATCATGTACATATACATATATGTGTGTTTGCGTTTATATATATGTATGAATGTTAAATTAAAAATCTAATCAATAATATTTGACTATATGCACATACAAAACCTTTAATCAAATATAGTCATAATTCATCTATAATTATATTATAAATTAATGATAATATTTGCACTATATTCTAAAGACATTTGGTATAATGACAAAGTCCATGTAGTAGGCACCTAGATGGTATAAAGTTTCGCTGGAAAATAAATAAATATTTGAACTATATTTTTTAAATCATTAAGATTTTTTACTTATTAAAATATATAATCATTTATTTAAATCATTTGATAAATATATAATACACAAAAGTTAGATATAAGTGATATAATAAATAATATTTATTATTTCCTATATATTTATATCATATATTATCTTAAATTTATAATTATTTTAAGAGTATTATCTATTATTTTATCTACTAAAACAAATAAAATACTATGGGATGCGAATTTTTTGAAGCGAATTTTTGGATGTGACAGTGGATTTGGGCAATGTGGTGATTCTGTGCTACTGTTTTGTTAAGGAGATTTTCTCCTCCACGCGGTTTGCCTCTCTCTCCTCTGTGTTCCATTAATTTGCTCTCTTATTATATTTATTGTTGTACTGCTTTCATTCCATGGAGCCAGGATTTGACGGTAGGAATATTAATTCCCCCAACCCTGCGTCTATGGCTATTCCTTCTCCTAAAATTGTTAATCCTTCACTTGCAACTGCTACCCCACCCCCAAAGAAATCCTTCACGGAAACAATTGCTCCTTCCAATAATGGAGTCTCCTCTGATGTGCGGTTTCTTACAGTGGTTAGAGGAGAAAGATCAAGCGAAGAAGGTAAGTGCTCTTCCATTGCCTTGAATGAGGTTGTCATTTCTCCAAATGATGCTATGTTGAAAGAAATAGCCTTAGAAAAGTCCAGGTTGTGCGATACCGCTATTTTCTTTGCCTATGTGGATCCAGATAAGTGCCCTCCCAGGAAATTCCTTGATGACTGGTTCCACAATCTTTGGAATCTGAAACTAGGCTTCAAGATCTCCTTCTATCGCCAGATCCAGAAAGGATTGTTCATTATCTTCTTCAATAACCATGAATCCCAGTTGGAAGCCCTAAAGAGGCAGTATTGGATGGTGGAGAAGACCTCTTTCCAGGCGCTTGCTTGGACTCAGGAGGCTGTTTGTGAAGAGGTGCTTGCCTTATCTAGCCCGAGATGGATTATCCTTAAGGATGTCCCTCCATTCCTATGGCGATTCCTACCTCAACTTCTTGCTCCCTTTGGAAGCATTATCTGAATTGATGAGACTACCAGGCTTGTCTCTAACCTCGATGCCAGGATGCTTGTCTTGATTAAGCCCGGTGTCGACATCCCGCAAAAACTTAACCTTAACATTAATGGTGATTGTTTCTCATGCTCGGTGGAGATCCTTGGAGGATTAAATATGTGTTTCCTTTGTAAGAAGGAAGGCCACCTTAGAAAGAGTTGCCCTATTATAACTAAGAAGAAACCTATATTGAATCTTGGGGAAACTAATGTTGAAAGACCCATTATAGATGAAATACTACCTAATCCTACTGCTCATGTTGCAAATACTTCAAACCATAACCCTAACAAAAACTCGGCTGATTGTTCTGGTACATGTATGGAGATTATTAATTCTAAGAATAAATCCACCTCAAACCCCCCTCAATGCCCCTCCTCCAATTCAGTCAATCCATTTACTGCCTTAGTTCATATTGCCAACCTCCCTAACAATGATGGTTTTCAAACTGTTAACAAAAAAAAATGTAGGCGAAAAAATGCTCAGCAGCTTGCCTTGGAACAAATTTCGTAATGGTAATCGTAATTCCAATCCTTTTTTGGCTTTGACTCCCCCTGCTCTTTTGATTGAAGATACACCTTCCAAACCTAATGATCTCAAAATTTTAGAACAACCCACTCTCATGATTGAGGATGTTCTGACTCCCGTAAATTTGCATCAGGAGGAACATGTCAATAGCACTGGTCGGTTTGGTGATGTTACCATGAGTGAGTTCCCTGCAACTAAGATTAGCAAGTTCGAGTACCCTAATCTTGTTACAGGGCCCCCTTCTGATGATAACACCACCAGCCCTCCCATATCTGTGCTTAATGAGTTGGATGATAATTTTTTTATCAAAGTTATTTATGCCAATACTGATCCTACTAATACTCAAATTCAGGCTCCCCCTAGATCCTGTATTAATGGTGTCTCTGAAAGTATTCAATTTAATAAAATCAAGGAAGATGATGATCTGTTGTTTGGGTGTAGTACATCTAAAGAGAAGGGTAGACATATCGGCTCTAAGAACAAAAAGAAACTTGGTGAGCTTAATGCTCCCCCTACTAGCTTTGTTTTTCCTTCTTCATCATGAAGTGCATCTCCTAGAATATTAGAGGCCTCGAGTCTCCTGATAGGAAGTTTGTTATCAAAAGATTTTTGATGGGCCATAAGAATATTGATTTTCTCATGCTGCAAGAGCTAAAGGTTGTTGATTTCTTACTTAATTTTGCTCTTGATTGTATATGGAAAGATGCTATCAAAGTTTGTACAACCCATTCTAAAGGGAAGGGTGGAGCTGCTTTGCTTATCAACCCCTGTTGGGATAGTTATATTCAATGCTTTGGTAGCTCCCCTTGTAACCGTGTAGCCTGGGCTATAATTGATTTTAAAGGATCCTCTTTTGGTGTTTGCTCTCTATATGCCCCTAATGACTCTAAGGACATGATTTATCTTTGGGATTGGTTATATAATCTCCCTTATATCCCTAGGATTATGGCCGGGGATTTTAACATGGTTGAAAATCAGGATGATAAGTTTGGGGGTCTACCCTTTGAGTGGAAACACCTAGAGAAACCCCAATGGGATTGCCTTAAACAACATTTGAATCTCTTTGATCCCCTTGAAGGCCTTAAATCTGAGACTTCCGGTCTCTAGTTTATCTGGTACAACTTCCAGCAAGGATCTAATTAGATTTACTCTAGGCTTGACCACTTTTATGTTAACTCGAACCATTTCTCCTTCTCCCCTTGTTGATGTTTGTAGCATCAATGAGATAAATAATATTGGCTATATGATTATTATCAGAAATGATTATATACACACACACACACACACACACATGCATATCAATATATATAATAATTGATATTACTATAGACATTGATATATATGTATATATAAAGTTAGATTATAATTATTCTCATAATAACTAAATAGTTAAATTGAGAAAATAAATATTATTATTATTATGTAAATATTAGATAAATTAATATAATACTTAAGAGATATTATATATATATAATATATAGTCATAATTGTAATTATATTAATTACATAATAATAAATAGACATGTCCCTTCAAAGGGACATGTCTCTTCTTGGCTCATTCTCAATATAAATGCAAGAGATTGTTGCATTTGGAAAACACATAACATGAGATAGTGCTATTACATTTGCAATGATCCTAAAACCTTAACATGGTATTAGAGCCAGGCTGCGAATGTAAGAAATAATAAGTTAATAGATCAATAAGAAATAGGATCCTTGGATTGGGATCATCAGAGGATCATGATGAGAAATGATGTCTGATACTTACTGGTAAGCTTCCTCAGTATGGATATCTTCGATGTAATCTTTCTGCTCCCTATGCTAATACGGGCTCCTAAGCGTTGATTAATACTTGACAAGAAAACATCCTGAGGTGGAAAATTCACCACTTTGTTCAGACAATTCCTTTCCCATGTAAAGTTTGTACTCATGAGAGCATAATAATATTTGCAAAGGATTTTGGAGCCTTAGGAAATTTCCTTGATAACCAATTCCTTTATCGTGTGTAATTCCTTTATCATGATTGAACCAATTCCTTTGAAGTTATAAATGTTAATCTTTGATGTAATCTTTCTGAGTGAATGTTGTAGCCATGACAGGAACCTGGTGCTTGAGAGGAAGTGTGATGGTCGCATTGAAGAGTCGACTTGAATGATGGGAACCCACGTTGATGTGTTGGATTGGGAGGTCGATGTCGGTCTTCAATGCTAGTGCGACAAATTTTTGGGCCGATGTAAATTGGAAATGAGGAGGTTTCGATGTCTGCAGGACGGCGAGCGGTTTCGATGTCAAATGAGTTGGAGAAATGCTAATGTCTCTTGGATGCATTGAATGTCACACGGTGGTGTAATGCGTGCTCAAATATGGTGTTTTGATCTAGAACATCACTAAAGGGTGCAATCTCATGCAAGAAGCTCAGATCTAGGTGACGTTGCTCAATGTTTGCAATGAATATCGCACTGACCCAGATTGAGGATGTCAGATCCTGTGAAAACCTTGTGGAAACTGTGAAAATCTTTTGGAATGTCACAACAGCACAGTTTCGATGAGTTCTGCATTGAGTCTTCTCGACGAGTAGTTATAATTCATAGAACATTGTGTTCGATAGCAAGTGAGAGGAGTTTTGCCGAAATTGTAAGTTTCTTCAATGGATTGTTGTCGATGAGACTTTAGTGTTCGATGTGATGTCATAAAGTCTTGGCGAGGATATGAACTTTGATAAACTTCTTGTTGGTGTAACACATGCATTTGGTAAATCTTGTGGATGCTCTGTCGATATCATTACCTTCTCCGATAAACCATGAGATGACAAATCTAAATCAACGAGCTGAGAAAATAGGTAGAGGAGTTTCAATATTTTGGAAGGACTACAAGTTGTGACTCTATTGTTAAGGAAAATATTTCCATTATTGTTGGAAATTAAGTTTCTTATAAAATATTTGTCATATACTTCTAAAGTATTGTTGTGAGCTTTAAAAGTTGTGGGGGCTCAATAAATGGTTGTCGTGAAATGAATGGCCTTGGATTTAAAAGGCACAACAATTATTACAGCTTAAAATAAGTAAATGCAAAATGAATTCTATAGTATGGTTTGGGCATGAATGCTAAGGACAGTCCATGTAGAACTGTTCAATGTGGATACTATGAGGACATCATACCAAAGGTGAAGCTGCAAGTTATTTGAAGGACTGTGAGTAGTATAAAAATAAACTTATCATTCCACAGATTGAATGTAATACTAATACTCAGAAAGAAGAAAGAAGCACTCATATAGTGAAGGATGTCATTGGATATTTGCTCCAAAATAATGAGATAAGTATTTACGTCTTTCTATATGTACTATAAAAGCAAATTGCCTTGATCTTTTTCGGGGATGCTCTTGCAGGAAAAGAAGATTGGTATCAGCTTCAGAGGGAGTATGACACTTCAAAGGTAACTTTGGATGAGAAGGTCAGAAGGTTGATATCACATTCAAGAGAAGTCTGACGAACCATCAGAAGAAGCCTTGAATGAGAAGGTTAAATGTTGATGTTCGTACTCAAAGCTTCCGAGGGAGTCAATACAACATCTAAAGGATCTGCCTTATTTGATTTCCAAAGATCTTGGTCATATTGATTCAGAGGGAGTAAACCATATTGAGATGGTTTCCCTAGGTCATGATATTCCTAGATAGATGGTTGGACATTCAAGAAAAGATCTTAATACAGACTAAAGAACAAAGACATGACTTGCTCGTAGAAGGTTGATATTAGATTCAGGGGGAGTATGATAGTTCATCTAAAAACAACCTTGGACGAGGAGATGAGGAGGTTGTTACAAGACCTTAAAGGAAGCATCCGAGGACTATAATAATGAGATTGAGTCTCATGTGTGCTGGCTTAAATTCCCTTATGGTAGCTCCTACATAACTTGGGGTTCACCTAGAGTGATGCAAACTATATAAGAGATATAGTGCATAAGTATGCTATTCAAGGTACATTATCACTACATAACATATGGCTGATATTCTCACCAAGTTTCTTGCTAGAGGGAAGGTTGTGTACCTTTGAGATAAACTTGGTATGTTGGAGAACGAAGCCTTAGATGAAAAGAAGTTTTAATACCTGTGATCTACTATCTTGTATGTTATTGCATTCTTCTCTTTGAGAGAGAAGTCTAAGGTGAAAGCCCTTGGGTAAACCATGTTGTACCCACCCTCTAAGATGTGTCAAGGTGGATTTTATGTGACTCTTGGACTTATGGACCCTCCACTTATGGACCCTCCTGTGAACATTGTAGAAAGGTGATGACTTTTCAACAATGAACACCTGTATTTGATTGATGTTGTGAGGTGATGACTTTGCAACATCACTCATGATAATCACTTTGAGCAATTGGTGAATATCTTGTGAGTTGATATTTGGGGACCATTGCTCTGAGTAATTGGTGAGTATCATGGACTTGATACTCGGGGACCATTACTCTTAATATCAGTAAAATGATATGAATATATAAACTGATTATTATACTCACATTGAGTACTTGGTGAATATCACAGACTTGATATTCAGGAGGCCAATACTCTTGATAATCACTTTGAGCAATTGGTGAATATCTTGTGAGGCCAATACTCTTGATAATCACATTGAGTAATTGGCGAGTATCATGGACTTGATACTCGGGGACCATTACTCTTAATATCAGTAAAATGATATGAATATATAAAGTGATTATTATACTCACATTGAGTACTTGGTGAATATCATGGACTTGATATTCAGAGACCATTACTCTGAGTACTTGGTAAGTATCATGGACTTGATACTTGTAGGTCATTACTTGCTATATCAGTAAAATGATATAAATATAAAATGATTATTTATACTCACATATTATCTTGAGATAATTTTCCCTAGTTAAGAGGGAGTGTTAGTTATTGTAACAATTTTGTGTAGCTACAGTGAGGATCATAAGTGTTGACATTGGATTGATTTATCCTCCCTAGCTAAGAGGGAGTGTTGATGTTTGTAGCATCGGTCAGATAAATAATATTGACTATATGATTATTATGAGAAATGATTTATTATATATATATAATAATAATAATAATTGATATTACTATATACATTGATATATATGTATATATAAAGTTAGATTATAATTATTCTCATAATAACTAAATAGTTAAATTGAGAAAATAAATATTATTATTATTATGTAAATATTAGATAAATTAATATAATACTCAAGAGATATTATATATATATAATATATAGTCATAATTGTAATTATATTAATTACATAATAATAAATAGACATGTCCCTTCAAAGGGACATGTCTCTTCTTGGCTCATTCTCAATATAAATGCAAGAGATTGTTGCATTTGGAAAACACATAACATGAGATAGTGCTATTACATTTGCAATGATCCTAAAACCTTAACACCCCTAATCATCAAAACTCTCCTGTTCTTGCCTCCCCTTCTACCCTCTCTGATCACCTCCCCATTGTTACGTTTATTAACCTTAGAAACTCTATTGAATTTTGTAATCCCTGTAATAAAAATTTTATTCTCAATACTTCCCTGTTGAAAGATCAGGATGCTCTTATTGCCATCAGAATGGTTAGGTCTTTCAATTTATTTATTCAGTTCCCCTCCCAAACTGTTCGGTGGAATATGAATGTTTCTTCTGGGAAGAAAATTCTTCAAACCTTAGGGTAGAAGAAGGCTAAGGATTATAGATTGCATGAGAATCTCCTTAATGATAAGCTTCACATTGCTGAACGGGAAGTCCAAATGAATCCCACCTTTTTCATTCTTATTGAACATGTTTCTCAAGTCAGGGACTCCCTTAGGAAGCATCAACAAGTTAAAATTAGGGGGGCCTTTGTTAGAGCTCGCTACCATTGGCTGCAATATGGTGATAAAGGTTCCAAATTCTTCTTCAACCTCTTGAAACAAAAATAGAGCAGAGAAAAGGTTGACATGATTGTGGTTGAAGATCAGGAACTTCTAAACATTCATGATATCACTGAAGCTTTTGAAAGCTTTTATAAAAGTCCGTTTACTTTGGAGGATAATGATGTTTCTAGAGATATTAGAAATAAGTGCAAAGCTATTATTCCTAGGAGGATCTCTAATGTGGATGCCCTCTTGCTTAAATCCAGGGTCTCCCTCCAAGAAATTATTGTTGCTATTTCCGCACTTAAAGATAACAAAGCTTTTGGCCCTAATGGTCTTCCTGCTGAATTTTATAAGGCTAATATTGACTGGATTGCTAAAGATCTATATGATCTCTACTCTGAAGCCTATGACTTGAGTACCCTTGGGAACTCCATCAATATGGGGATAATTAAACTTATTCCTAAAGATGGTGATAAATCCCTCATTAAAAATTGGCACCCTATCACGCTCCTCAATGTCTCCTATAAAATTCTTGCTAAAGCCCTTGCTTCCCGTCTTGTGAATATCCTCCCTAAATTTATCTGCTCCACCCAAACTGGCTTTATCAAGGGGAGGTATATCCTGGAAAACCTCATTACCAGCTGGGAATCTATGGAATGGGCCAAGTCCTCCAACTAGAATGTTGCCATGTTTCTCCTTGATTTTGAAAAAGCTTATGACAGAGTCGAGTGGGATTTCATCCTCACCATCCTCAAGGCATTTGGCTTCCCTGATGAATTCTCTAGATATGTTCAAGTCCTCCTTAAAGATTCCTCTACCCTTATTGAAGTTAATGGTAATCTCTCCCATCCTATCCCCCTTTCCCGATCCATTAGGCAAGGATGCCCTCTTGCCCCTGCCCTCTTTGTGATTGCCTCTGATGCTTTGTTTTACCTTCTCAGAGATGATACTCTGTCTCCTAAAGTTCAGGGAATTACTCTTCCTGATGATTCTGAGCTTCTTAATATTTAGTTTGCTAATGATACTTCACTCTTTATTGAGCTCTCTAATCATAATATCCACTGCCATACTCAAAAGCTTGATATTTTTGGAAAAGCTTCAGGAGCCCGCATCTCCAAATCCAAATCCATCCTTCTTGGGTGGGAAGAGGAACCCTCAGACTGGCTTCTACAGACTGGTTTTTCCTAGGGCGGTCCTCACAAAATTGTGTGTTACCTTGGTATTCCTTTCTCCATCTCCCCCTCCCTTAAGGATATGTGGCTTTGGATTAAGGAAAGAATTAACAAGAAGCTTAATAAATGGGATAATAGAGTGTTGTCCCTTGCCGGAAGAGTCCAAATTTGTCAAAAGATCCTCTCTTCTTATAGCATTTATTACTCTTCGATTTGGATGTTTAGTAACTACCAGGTGTTTGAAATTCAAAAGGCTATCAAGAGATTCCTGTGGTCTAATGGGAAAGGAAATAGAAAGGCCCATGCTATCAAATGGAGTTGGTGCCATGTTGACAAGATGCTTGGTGGATTGGGTCTGAAAGATCTCAGGCAACAAGGGATTTCCCTTGCTGCTAAATGGATATTCCAGGCCCTTGATGGTTAGGAACCTTGGAAGGTGTTGATAAGAAATAATATTCAGGCTGGTGTCCCCAAGCATGCTAAAATGTGGAAAAATATTCCCTTTTCTGATTTTGTTGCTGGCTCATTTCCTGTCTTTGTCCAGGGTACTTGGGTCTTTAAATCTATTTGGAAGGCTTGGGAATATGTGCATAGATTCATTTATAATTCTAAGTTTGATAACAACAATTCTCTACATGGTGAACGGTCTATCTGGTGGAACCTTCATCATAATGGGAAGCCTCTTGCCTTAACCCAAGGCTATTATACTAGATTTTGGCATAGCAAAGGGATTAAGTGTTTTATGGACATCTTGGAGAATGACAATCTTATGAGCTGGCAAGCTATTAGTACCAATTTTGACCTCCCTGCTTCTCACAAAAGGACCTTTAACATGGTCAAGAATGCCTGTACCCTTCTCAATCTTCCCCGCAGTAGTGATGTTGATTCCCATAGGTACCTCTCATTCCATTGGGACGATGGTTCCCTCCTCCCTAAAGTTAAAGCTAAAGACATTTATAAAGTCCTCAATAACGACTCCTCTATTTTACAACACCTCAATTCCATCTGGTATTTTAATACTAACCTCCTGAGTGGCATAAAACTTTTGAGAAATTCTGGAAGTCTCCTATTCCCCCCAAAATTAAATGTTTCAAATGGTAGCTTTTGCTTGATAGACTGCCTATTAAAACTCAACAAGGTGGTTCTGATACTTGTCTTGTGTGCAAGATACCTGAGAGTATGAGGCACATTTTCTTTGAATGTTCTTTTGCCAGGGAAGTTTGGATGCTTTTTGGAATTTCCATAACTAAACATGCTTCTACTTTTGATATTATTACTAGATCTATACTTGGTCTTAAAAAGGATGCTAATCTTTTCTGGCATATTCTTTCTTCTTACATCCTTTGGTTTATTTGGAAATATAGAAATGAGGAAAAATTTCAAGGCAATGGCAGAACTCTTACTGTATTTCTTAGGAAACTCATACGTTTTAAAATTATTTCGCAGGTTTGCTGTGTGATGTGGCTTGAGATGGAGAAGCTGCAAAGATTTCTCCATGATGGCCATGCCACCATGTTTATCTACGAAATGAAAAATAGACTTGAATGGGCCAACATTGCTGACAATTAGGCTACCTTTGATGATGTTCTTAAAAAGTTGCTTAAGGAAATCAGGGATACTAGAGGGCCCTACTTTGATAAACTTGAATTATTCGCTCATGTCTTGGAAAGAAAGAGAGTTGTGTGGATGGAGGGTGCTCAAGGATGGACCTCCTGGGTTGAAGACTATAATGATGTTCTCCTCTGACTGTTATTGGCTCTGTTTTGTTGCTTATATTCTCGATAATTGTTATCTATGGTGACCTTTGTCCTTCTATGTAATTATTATTTTGATCTGATTTTGGTGGGTTGAGGCTCTGCCTCCTCGCTCCTCCTTTTGTACTCTCCTTTTTTGATCAATCGATATATAATTCAAAAAAAATAAAATACTATTTATTATTTCCTATATATTTATATCATATATTATCTTAATTTTATAATTATTTTAAGAGTATTATCTATTATTTTATCTACAAAAACAAATAATTATTTTATTTATTTAAAGTAAAGAAAAATAATTTATAGAATAATTATTATTTTTAAAGTGAGTTGTGTATTTTATTTGTTTATAGCCTATGTTTCTATTGAAATTGGTATAATATTTTTAAAAAATGATTAATATTAAATATTTTAATTTATTTTACGTCTTGTAAATAAAATTATTAATCAATATAATAAAAACTATTTTTGAATATTGAATTTAAAAAAATTAAATTATGTCTAAATTGGAATAAGAATTCAAATATACAAATCACTAATATTTAACAGAAACTACAATTTTATTGTTCTTCTTTGAAATATAGATCTTAACAAAAATGACAATTTGTTAATATCTTTTGTTTCTAACATTGTGATTATGGATCACACATTGTGATTGTTAATACATTTTTTACATCATTTTTTTGTTGCTATTGTGCTCTCTAACATCCTAATGATGAATCACACAATGTGGAAAAAAACATACAATCATATATCTTTAAACAACATCAAATAATATCTTTAGAGGTTTTACAAATGTCGTAACAAGAAAAGTGGGTTTAATCTAAGCAGATTTGTCTTGCTCATGCCTGAAATTTGATATAAAGAATATAAAATTAAAAAATAATTACAAATTAGTGTTATATAAAAAAAATCTAAGTTTATATGTTTATTTTAAAAATATTTTTTTATACAGAGATAAAGGGAGGCAACGCCTCAACCAGCAAACACAACAAAATGAACCACTACATTATAGCAGGTATATAATCATCCAACAACAAGATTCACAAAAGAAATAGAGTAGATAACAATTCTCGTGATAATATTCACAAAAGGGGGATCAACAAAGAAAGTTCTCCTATTGAAGAACCTCATCAAGATTTTCCACCCAGGTAGTCCAGCCTTGAGAACCCTCCATCCAGACCACCTTCTTCCGATCCAAGATCTGAGTAAACATCTCGAGCTTGTCAAAGTAGGGACCTCTATTGTCTTTGATATCCTTGATCAACTTCTTGAGCGCATCATCAAAGGCAGTCCAATTTTACGCAATGCTAGCCCACTCAAAGCCATCTTTCATTTCATAAATGAACATAGTAGCATGTCCATCTCCGAGGAACCGCAACAAATTTTCCCTTTCCAAATTCATAACACAACAAACCTGTGCAACAATTTTAAAATGAATGAGTTTTCTAAGAAAACCAGTAAGAGATCTACCATTACCATGAAACTTTTCCTCATTTCAAAATTTCCAGATAAACCAAAGGATGAAAGAGGAAAGAATTTTCCAGAATAGATTGGCATCCTTTTTAAGCCCATGAATGAAACCAGTAATAATGTCAAGAGTACAAACATGCTCAGTAAGAGATATTCCAAACATCAATCGGATTTCTCTGGCAAATATACAGTTAAGAAAAATGTGCCGCATAGTCTCAGGCATCCTACAAATAGAGAAAAGTTCATAAGAAGCCAAGTGATTCCTAATAGGTAATCTATCAAGCATGAGTTGCCACTTGAAGCACTTGATCTTAGGGGGGATGGGAGATTTCCAAAGTTTCTCAAAGGTTTTCTGCTAGTCAGAGGAACTAGTGTCAACATACCAAAAGGAATTAATGTGATCAGTCACCGAGGTGTCATAGTTGAGAAGTTTATAGATATCCTTGGCTTTGAATTTAGAGAGAATGAATCCATCTTTCCAACGGAATGAAAGGAATTTGTGAGAGTCAACATTAGCTTGCTTGAGATTGGAAATTATTAATGAGACTCACCTAAGCTATACGGAGTCTGATTGCAATTATGGGAAAGTATGGAACGACATTTTAAGAAACATCATTAGCGACAGTCCGCACGCTTTCTGGGTTATGCATTCCGTTAATCTCTTTATTAACAATGACTGCTATCTTGATCACCACAACCCTAATTCTAACAAGCACTCTGTTTTATTGAATTTCTCAAACATGGGGGGTGACTTGAAGTGCGAAGAGCTGGATAATTGTAATAAGCTCAAGGAAGCTGATATGGCTATGGTTTGGCGGAAGCTGAGGAAAGGTGGAGTGACCCCTTATCTAGAAAAATTACATGGTTTTGACAAGGATATCACTCAAAAATTTGTTGATGGCTGGAAATATGACACAATCACTATAGAAGGGAGAACTATGGAGCTTATCACTCATGTGATGAGAATCCCCAATGTTGGACAAAAGTTTTATAGGATCGCAAGATTTCGGATATGGCGGCCAAAAAATTCCCAAAGTCTACGAAGGAGAAGGCTGATTTTGTAGAGGGTAAGATAAATGGCTACATTGATCCTGTCAAAATCAAGGAAATATGGCGCTACATTCTACAGGCTGTGATGGAGTATTTTACCCTTGACGGTCGCTTCACTCGTGCTCATTCCCACCACTTTATGTTCCTTAACCATTTCAGGTACAAGGATACCATTAACATACCCTATTATCTTCATACTTCTCTGGTTAAAAGTATTAATGAGCATAAGGGTTCTCCTAAGAAGGATATTAAGCATGAAGGATTGATTCTTCTGATTTATGAGCATATTAAGAGAACTATCCCTAACCCTAGCTCCACTCCTTCCTTTGGAAAGAGTAAACGGAGCCCTATGACTCTTAAGTCTGGGTCTGTTAAGCAAAAGGCGAAGGATAATATGGGCAGTAGCTCGAAGAAAATTTTCTCGAAAGAGACTGAAGCTGAGGACTACTTTGAGGGTTCTAAGACAAAGGATTCTGATGAGGATGTTTCTGGAAAGATCCAGGAGATGCAAAGCCCTGGTAAGGAGAGGGAGGATACTGATGATTCTGATGCTATATTTGCCCCTGAAGATAACAAGGAGGAGATTAACAGTAAGGATTCAAAGGAGGATAACAAGGAGATGACTGGGGGGAAGGATCAACTGGAAGATGAGGTTCACCTGTAGGGTACTGATGATTCACAGATGCGGGGGGTTGAGACTGAGCCTATGTGTACTGAGGAAAAGGACACTGTTGAAGCAGAGGACCCTGAGAAAAATATTCAAGAAAGTATGGCTGAGGAGAAAGGTGAAGTTGTGGAAGAAGCCAACTTGAAAGGAACTGTGGTGCATAACTCCCATAGCCTTGAAGACCTAGTCGACACTACTATCCAATATGCGGAGAAGCAGAAGAATGATAGGGGTTTTAATAAAGAGGAGGTTCCCATACTGGATGATTATGTTGCTGGTATGAGGCACGATGTGCCTGTCCCTCAAGACTCTGAGGACAACACTCAGGAGGGTAGCGGTGATTCCAGTGAATGGAAAGCTAGAGAGTCCTCCATCAAGCTTATCTTTGAAGATTTTAATGACAGGGAAGAAGTCACTACTAGTGTGTTGCAGACTACCAAAGTTGAGGCCCTTTACTCCTTTAGATTCAACAAATGGTGCTTTCATGAAATTAAAAGGCTCCATTTAAAAAGCAGGAATCTTGAAGCTAACAATGCTATTCTCCATGAGAAATTTGAGTCTCTCCTCAAAGAGAGATCATCTAATTCCCCTACTGCTGATATAAAGAAAAGAATGGATAAAGTTGATAATACTCTTATCAATATCCTCCAGTATAGTATGGACAGTATGAAGGCTTCCAACACCAACCTCAAGGCTCTGGTTAACCTATTGGATAATGCTTCAGAGGATGATACTGAGATTAGGAATGCTTCTCTAGTGGATAGTGGTGGCCCTAGTTCTTGGACCCGTGGGAGAAATAAGAAAAAATCCCCCTCGAATGAAGAAGAACCTAGACAAGCTGAAAAGTGTTATTGGGTGGATGGACAACATTCAAGCCAAGATGGAGAAGACATTGGATGAGAAAGCTGGGGTTTTGTATGTGGATGCTTAGTCTGGTTGTCTTGCTGGTTTTTTGTGTTCCCTATTCTCTTTTGGTCTGGGTTTCTGTCCCTTTTATCGCTATCTTTTTAGTCCCTTATATGGGTAGTTCGATGTTGTATGCCTCTTTTTTGGTGTTTTTTTTTTCTTCTTCCGATCTTTTGATCCTTAAGCTATAAAGGGTTTCGGGTCCCTTCAAAACCTATTTTTCCAATAATTAGAACATTAGTGTTTCTAGGAAGGTTAAGGGGAACACAAGCATTTTTAATCATGTTGTAAGTTCTCTTGTGAGATTTAGGAAGGCCATAAACATTGCTAAGAGTCTCCCAACTAATAAGATTATTATGCTCCAAGATGTCCATAATACACTTAATGCCCTTATTATACTAGTACCTAGCATAGCAACCTTGGGTTAAGGCAAGGGGTTTATTATTATGGTAGAGGTTCCACCATATTGATCTTTCCCCATACAGGGTGTAGCTATAATAAATGTTAGAGTTGTCTATAAATCTGGACACATGCTCCCAAGCTTTCCATATGGACTTAAAGACCCAAGTGCCTTGGACAGACACAAAGAAATGACCAGCAACCAAATCATAGAATGAGAGAGCTTTCCAAGATTTGGCAGACTTAGGGACACCATTTTGGATGTTGTTTCTGACAAGAATCTTCCTAGGTTCTTGTCCTTTCAGAGCATGAAAAATCCATTTGGCAGCAAGGGACATTCCTTTCACCCTAATATCCTTAAGACCTAGACCTCCAAGCTTCTTGTCAATGTGGCACCAACTCCATTTGATCGCGTGAGCCTTCTTTTTACCCTTGCCATCAGACCACAAGAAACGTCTGATGGACTTTTGGATTTCAAAGATTTGATAATTGCTAAACATCTAGGCAGAGGAGTAGTATATAATGTAGGAGGAGAGGATCTTCTAACAAACTTGGACCCTACTAGCAAGGGAGAGAACCCTATTGTTCCACTTATTGAGCTTTTTATCAATCTTTTCTTTGACCCAAAGCCACATATCCTTAAGGGAGGGAGAAATAGAGAATGGGATACCAAGATATCTAACAATCTTGTTAGGTCCTCCCCATGAGTAGCCGAATTGTTGAAGCCAGTTCGAGGGTTCCTCTTTCCACCCAAGAAAGGTAGATTTGGAGCTGGATATATGAGCACCCGAGGCTCTTCCAAAGATGTCAAGTTTTTGAGTGAGGCCCTCAATGTTGTGTCTAGAGAGCTCCAAGAAGAGCGAAGTATCATCAGCAAACTGAATGTTGAGTAATTCAGAATTGTCTGGCAGCTTAATACCATGAACTCTAGGAGATATGGTATCATCTCTAAGGAGGTAGAATAAGGCATATGAGGTAATAACAAATAGAGCATGGGTGAGAGGGAAGCCCTATCTGATTGATCTAGTAAGCGGGATAGGATGAGAGAAGGTCCCATTAACCTCAATCAAGGCAGAAGCATCTTTAATGAGGACTTGAACATACCTACAGAATTCACTAGGGAAACCAAAGGCTTTAAGCATCATGAGGATGAAGTCCCACTCCACCCTGTCGTAGGCTTTCTCAAAATCAACAAGGAACATGACATCATCTTGATTAGAGGACTTGGCCCATTCCATAGATTCCCAGCCAGTAATAAGGTTTTCAAGATACATCTACCCTTAATGAACCCAATTTGGGTAGAACAAATAAACTTGGGAAGGATTTTTTCAAGGCGAGAGGCAAGGACTTTGGCTAGGATTTTATAGGAGACATTGAGGAGAGTAATTGGCTGCCAATTTTTAATGAGGGCTTTATCTCCATCTTTTGGGATAAGTTTCACAATGCCCATATTAATGGACTCCCCCAGGGTGCTAGTTTCAAAAGCTTCTGAGTATAAATCATAAAGATCTTTAGTGACCTAGTCAATATTAGCTTTATAGAATTCAATAGGGAGCCCATTCGGGCTAGGGGCTTTATTGTCCTTGAGAGTGTTAATGGAATCATAAATTTCTTGAAGGGAGACTCTAGTTTTAAGAAGGAGAGAATCACTCTCAGAGATCCTATTAGGGATGACGTTTTAACATTTATTTCTAATATCTTTTGAAGCCTCATTATCTTCCAAGGTAAAAAGAGTCTTATAAAACATTTCAAAGGCATCTGTGATATCATTGATATTCAAGAGCTCCTTGTTCTCCACTATGATTCTGTTAATTCTTTCTTTGTTCTATTTATGCTTTAGAAGGTTGAAGAAAAGTTTGGAGCCGTTGTCTCTATACTGGAGCAAGTGATTTCGGGCTCTGATGAAGGCACCCCTGATTTTAATCTGTTGGTGTTTCCTAAGGGTGTCTCTAGCCTGAGAAACTTGCTTAGCTAGGGTAGAGGAAGAAGGTTGTGATTGAATTTCCCATTCTAACGAGTGAAGATGTTCAATGAGAATGTTTTCTACATACCTGTAATCCTTGGCCTTCTTCTGGCCAAAGGTTTGGAATATCTTATTCTATGAGGAAATATTCATATTCCATCTTATAGTGTGAGAATGGAGTTGATTCTGCATGTTAAAAAGTCTAACCATTTTTATGGCAATTAGGACATCCTGATCTTCTAATAGGGAGGAATTGAGGATAAATTTATTATTGCAAGGATTATTGTTGGAGATGGAGTCCCTGGTATTGATGATAGCTATGATAGGGTAATGTTCGGATAGAGTAATAGGAAGGACAACCACTGAATTCCCCAGATGGTTAGGAGAAAAGGAAAAATAATTTTTATTGGCATAGAACCTATCTAATCTGGAGTAGATTCGGCTAGGTCCTTGTTGAAAGTTACACCAAGTATACCAGAGGGCAAAAGTTTCAGATTTGAGGCCATTGAGGGGGTCAAATAATTGCAATTGTCGTTTAAAACTATCCCAATGAGACTTCTTAGGGATTCTCCACTTGAAAGGGTTACCCCCGGCCTTATCATCTTAATTTTCAATCATGTTAAAATCTCTAGCAACAACCCAAGGGATATTTGGGAGGGCATTCAACCAATCCCAGAGGGAGATCCTTTCCTTATAATCATTAGGAGCATATAGGGAGCACACACCAAAGGAAGAGCCTCTAATATCTAAGTTAGCCCAAGCCACTCTGTTACATTGGGAGATGCCTCTATCTTTAACATATCTCGCCCATTTGGGGTTAATGAGCAGAGCAACTCCACCCTTTCCTTTAGGATGATTAGTGCATATTTTGATTGCATATCTCCAGATACAATGAAGAGCAGTGTCAAGAGAAAAATCCACAGCTTTAAGTTCTTGAAGCATCTGAAAATCAATATTCTTATGACAATTCAAAAATCTTTTAATAATAAACTTCCTATCAGGAGACTCTAGGCCTCTAATATTCCTTTGAGATGTACTTCATGGGGAAAGAGGGTTAAGAGGGCTGCTAGGGAGACCATTATGATATCTAAACTTCTTTTTATTCTTGGAGCCGACATGTCTACCTTTCTTCTTGGTTATGGAGCAACCTTTCATGAGGTCATCATTGTCCTCACTTCTCTCAGTTTGGTCAGTTTTAAATTCGGGATTATCTTTGATGTTAAATCCAGACACTTGGGATCCTAGAAAGTCAGGGAGCAGAGAGCCAGAATTCATGTTTTTTGAACCCCTATTAGCATATATAACTTCAATAACACTATTGTCCTCTATTTCATTGAGCATAGAGGCCAAGGGGTTGGTGATGATATCACCAGGGGTAGGCCCTGTAGAAAGATTAGGATCAGGGCCTTTGGGAAGCTCATATCTAAAAATCTTTCTTGTAGGGTCATCACTCATGGTAATATCACCAACACCACTAACATCATTTCTATCCAGATATTTAACCACAAAGCTGCTCAGAGTTTGTAATTCAGTTGGCACGTCTTCAATCATGAGAGTGGAGTGATTCTTAAGAATTGCAAATTGGTTAGAGTTTTGATTAACAACACGAATTTGCTCCAAGGTGAGTTGTTGAGCATTTTTGCATCTACATTTTCCTGGTTGTGACCGTCTGGAAGCCATCAGAGCTTGGTTCCATAGGGTTTTTGGTGGAAGCAAAAATAAGATTACAAGGTTTAGAGACCCAAAGTGCATTGTCATCAGCCATTTGAATAATTTTGTCAGATTTGGAACCAGGAGTCGATGTTGAGGTGGGATTTTTTTTAGGGTTAGCATCTTGCTCAACCGAATTAAGGTTATGTGGGTTTGATATCGAATTCTTACCAGTGTTAGGGTTTTTAGATGCTTCTGTAGAGTTAACCTTTTATTTTCTTCAGTTAATAATTGGGCAATTCTTTCGAAGATGTCCTTCTTTTTTGTAGAGAAAACATGTGTTTAACCCACCAAGTATTTCCATAGGGCAAGAGAAGATATCCCCATTGATGTTAAGGTTTAGACACACAAGGATATCGCCTCCAGGTTTAATAGATATGAGCACCCTAGCATCAAGGTTGGGAACCAATCTGGTGGTTTCATTTATTCGGATTATTTTCCTAAATGGTTCCAATAACTGAGGTAGAAAGCGCCAGACGAAGGGAGGGACATCCTTGAGAATGACCCATCTAGGACAAGATAGCGCAAGAACTTCCTCATTAACCGCCTCCCGAGACCAGGCTAAAGCACGAAATGAGGTTTTTCCAACTGTCCAGTACTGTCGTTTAAGGGTCTCAAGCCGAGATTCATGGTTATTAAAGAATATAATTTAAAGACCTCTTTGGATTTGCCTACAAAATGAAATCTTAAGCCCTAACTTCAAATTCCAGAGATTATGGAACCAATCGTTTAAGAATTTCCTAGGCGGGCATCTCTCGACATCAACACAAGCAAAGAAAATAGTAGTATCACTTAACCTAGATTTTTCCAAGGCAATTTCATTCAACATTTCATCCTTTGGCAAAATGACGAAATCATTTAACTAAATATAAATATGTAATAAATAATATAAAAATATATATTGTATACTAATATTATAAATTAGTAATATACACAAAAATCACAAATAAACTAAGCAAATTTCTAAAATCAATATATTCTATTTTAAAAAGATTATAAATTAATATAAATAGATAATGAGCAAAATAAAACATATATATTACATATATTAAATGATAACGTGACAATTATTAATAAGTTTCTAAATTTATATTTATACATCTTAAAATTTAGAAGTATTCATATTTTATCATTTTAAAATATTGTAAATAAATTTATATTTTATTATTAGTACTTGCCGATAGGCTAGGCAAGTACTATTGTATCCATTTTTGGATTTCTTCCATTAACTAGTGATTAAAAAATCACATTTCTACCAATTAAAATTATTATTTTTATCAAATTTTTTACAAAATTAATAATTTGTATAGTATACATGCACATTTTTTATGTTTATAATTCAACAAAATTAATTTCGAGCTCTTCTATTGGCTTAAAAATTTAGGCTCTTATACATGGATTTTGAGGAAGCACTACCTCTATTACAATTTTCGAGCAATATTATAGGGGCAAATACTTTACCATGCCCTTAAAATAATTCATATTTATTTTTAAAAATATGTTATAATATAAATGCATGGTTTTGGATATAGATTATTTATTAACTAATGTATATTAAATTGAATAATAAAATTTGTTATATGTATTATAATTAGATGTTATATATTTAGATTATATAATATAAATTATAATTATAATATAAATATTAATAAACTTAACTTTTTAATTATATATTTTATATTAATTAACTTTTGAATTAGTGATAATAATATCTATTATTTATAATAAATAATTATAAGTTATATTTTAAAATACTAAATAATATGATTTGATATAAGTTATATGAACTATATAAAATATTATTAAAATTGTTCCTAGTTAATTAAATGATGTAATTTATTTTGATTTTAACAATTATTATTTTTAAATAAGAAACTATATTATATTAGATTAATAATTTATGTGAAGTATTTAAATTTTGATTTATAGTTATATTTTTAAAATATCTTATAATATATTATATTGATTATTTATGTATAAATTATTTTATTTCAAAAATTAATAATTATATTTAAGAAAAATAATTTTATTGATATTATATATTTTTAAAATATTGATCATATATAAAATTAAAAAATAATATAAAAGATATTACTTGAAATCTTTTTAAAAATTATAGATAATTTATGTACTTCATTAACATAGATATATTCACTTACATTTATAAGGATTAATTTTCTTTTCTTTTTATTAATTTGATTTAAACTATGATAATTAAATATCTTAAAATATTAAAATAAAATAGTAAAATATTTATAATTCTAAATTAATATAAGACTTCACCTATTATATGAGATAGCTATAATATTAATTACATTGTGAATATCAATTATACTTGTACTTAGTAACTACAACAATGGAGATAGCCATAATACAATTTGAAAGAATTTAATTATTATTATTAATATTAAGGCAAGTACTTTGCCACAACTTGACACTTGTTTATATTATAAAATAACATATATTTATATTATTAAATAAAATACGATATTGTTTATAACAATTTTTGACTGTTTATAAATAAATTAAAATATTATATTGATAGCTTTCTAAAATTTTAGTCTATCAATTCATACCGTTTACTAAAATTTTAGACCGTCATATACAATCAAAAGTAAGAAAAACCGCCGTTACGGCCATCAATGCCAGGCCTGCCACCAGTAATATTTAACAAAATGACAAGATTTCAATTCTTCTTCAACGGAGACAACTTACCATCATATTACATTAACAAACAATTATCGGCCTTCCAAATAATGATTGCTATATTCATGCGATGCCAGGGAATACAACAAATGATGCAAATGATACCAGGTTTGTTCAGAACAGTGAGTAATAAATAAATGACCGCCGTTTAGGTGTTATTTCGTTACCCAATTTCCATATTTTAAAGCTGGGATGAAGAGGTGGCAGGCGATTGTAAGCGTTTGGAGTTAATTTTCACGGGCTACAAGTTTACCTGCCCGGATAGATTATTCATCGTCCAGTCGCTCTCACATGACGTCACTTAACCGGAGAGAAGAGTAGACGATGCTCTTGTTCACAGCCTGTTTAAGGGAATAAGCCTTCTGTAGCTCAGGCCAGTAAGGAGAAGGGATTCAAGAGAAGTGCAGATAAAAGAGGGAAAAAGAGTGGGTGATTGAAATTGTAGTAGTGATAACAACAGAGTGAGAATGTGGGGGGTTGTGATGCATGCATCAGCAATTGTGTTGTTGCTGATCAGTGTCAGTGTAAGTGTAGAGGGATCCATACATACGTATAATAGAGCAAGGTTTATTCCCAATGGAAACGCTTTTTTGATTCATGGAGGTAGTGAGGGTCTCCGTGCTTCATCTGTTCCCGGATCTGAGAATTCTTTCATCAGGTTCTCTTCTTTTCTAGATCTTTTGTTTGTTGATTCCCAATTTTTAATATAATTAGATTAGAGGTGTGAATTTAAGGGAGGTTATTCAGCTATTCCAGCGGCATCGGGAGATTTTCCTGGGTTAGAAAAATGTCAGTGTTAACTGGTCCAAGTGTACCCTGCAATGCAGAGAATCTATAAAAAATATCAAATTTAGATCTTGTTGCTGGCGGCGCATTGATCTGATGCTCTTTTATGAATATCTGTTAAATTCGGAGAAACACAAATTTGGATCCAAGATCCATTCTCAGTCCTCCGAATTCTGAGCCTCTCTATCATTTAGCTAATCGTAGGTCGTATGACTTGACACTTATCATCAATATGCTAAGAAAAAACAGGGACTAGACTTGATTGGTACCTTAATGCCCCTCGCATATCACATTTGGTGATGCAGACAACCTCCGTTAAGGTAACTACTCTGCTCTGCTCTAACTGACAATGCATCAAAACAGCCAACACACAAGCACAGCATAGTATCTTATTTAAACTCTCGAAGTATTCATCGCAAAGTTATCATCTCACTATGGGTACAGAAGCAAAAAACATTATAAAGCAAGATAGCAGCTGCAAAAACATCCTTCCATTCTTTAGCTTCAGCACAACAACAATTTCCACTGTTTTTTACGGCTAGCAAGCCCAGACCAAAAAAGCTCCCTTTGTAAACCGAAACTGGGGATCTAAACAAGGGAAAAGTCCTAAAAAAGATCACATCAACCACCACTAACTGGCACTTACAACCTAAAATTCAAAGACAATAAAAAAGAGGAAACTGATGTATAGTGTGAATCTGCCACAAAGCGTGTTTAAATCATTCTCCCCATCTCTTAAAAGTTCTCCCCACAGCGTCGTTCAGAATAACTTGATCTGGTGGACTTAACTTTCAATTTTGTCACCTCTAGCTCAGATGTACTGACCTTCCAGTAGATTTGTCTTCAAAGTAATCTCTCGGGACCCCTTGTCCCTATCTGAACTGTCATTTGTTCTTGCAATCCTTGCACTTCTGGGGTCAGGACAAAGCCAGTTCTGATTTAACCATTGGTTTGGGCTGTCAAAAACATGTGCAGTCACTAACACAGAGCTAACAAAGTAATCTATGCTGCCAATACCCTCAGACCTGAAATTCCTTGCCTTATCCTAAATTCAATCAATTAATGCTACTGCACTGAAACAGAGTCAGGCTGTCACATTTGGTCAAATTCGGATAACATTCTTGGAGAATATTCTAGGATCTAGCTCATACTCACACTACGCTGTAACCCTCTCAATCTAGTGAGAAGTACTTGTAGGATCCTCGAATGTTTTCCAAGAATGAAGATCACAGTCAACTGAAACTTCAATATCGATCTCTTGGAAGTGCACTTTCAACATTGTCAGTTGTGTTTTATTGTAGCTCCACTTACATTTCATCAGTTCTCTGTTATACTGCACTCTTCAAGTCATTTTCACTTTTGGTTCCCAAATAGGCTTCTGGTTTACTTCTTGCTTGTCTAGAATGTGGTTTTTTCTTTAGGCTCAAGTCTCGCTTCTGCTAGAAGAGACAAAGCCGCTTCAAATGCTCCTTTTCCTTTCCATGGGGAGATGTCTCCTTTCTTCTATGTACTTCATCAAGTGCTCTCAGCCATGATGAATTACTTTCAGTTTCTGGTCATATTGTCAGAGTCTTCACAATAGCCAATGACACACATCGCACTTATCCACATAATCCACATAGAAACCAATTTTGAAAGCAACAAGACTAAATTTATATGCATGTACGCTATAATCCTTCTCCAAACAAGAAATCTTGTAAGGCTTTGATTTAGGAATGCAAGTAAGCTGCAATTTGTTAACCATCTATGTTTACTCACAAGATTGTTCATAGATCAACCTTCTATGACGACTTTGCATACTTTGTCCTAATGCTTACATTGTGTTTGGAAGATGCTCTTCCTTTTCCAATAAACTTCTAGGGTTTCTTTGTTCCCAAATATCAAGGTTCTTTGTGGCATCAAGCTCTTGCCCATCTCTGCTAAAATTTCTTCTGTTAGAGGCTTTTTGTCATGGGCTACCATTGCCCTTTTGGGGTTTTGAGGGCAGTCTATGGCCTTATGGGTTTCATTACATATAAAACATCTCTAGGGCTTCCAATCTCTAGAAGATTACTGTCCACATACCCTACTTCTGAAATCTCCCCTTCCTTGGAAGTTAGCCTTTACATTCTTGCCTTCTTTTGGTTCCTCATCATGGCAGGTTCCAAGGAAACTTTTCTTTTTTTGGTTGTCGGCACTTCTTTCAAGCACCAATTTAGGCATGTTGATAAGCCTTGAAGCCTCATAAATTACTTATCATAACCTTACACTAATTGATCTCTTTTTTTTTTAAGTTCATGAAATTCTTTAAATAGTTTTTGCTTGTAATTAAAGGCAAGAATTGAGCACATAAATGTTTCAACATCTTAGGCCATAGTCTGGTTTTCTCCTTTCCTTGTCTCCTGGAACTTTGCAAGCTCTCCCACCATAAAATAGCTTGAAACATCAATTTGGGTGCTGTAATCTTCACTCTTTTATGATCATCTTAATCAATGTCCTTCATTTTGAGATGCTTCTCCAACTCCTGGACCTCCCCTAGTCTAAAGTCTGGGTTGGGCATGCCCCTAAAATCTGAAATACCTTGTCTGTTTACAAATCCAATGAGCCTCTCCATAGAGTCTCTGCCCTAGCTGCATTTCCTGGGTTCGCTTGTTTCTTTTGGACTCAACCAGATGTAATTTGGCCTCAAAGATTTCTAATCTCCTAAGCCATCCATCATCCTTTCTTCAAGGGCTTGCATGCTTCTGCCCCTTCTTCCCTGGTTCAAGTGGACTCCCCTTTGGTTCATCACAGATTGCTCTGATACCAAAAATTGATGCAGACAGCTTGTGTTGCTCTAAGGTAAGTACTTTGCTTTAACTGATAATGGATCAAGATAGATAACACAAATATGAGAAGATTAAAAAATAAGTTCCAAAATCAAGGAAAAAAAGAATAAAGGATATAAGAAACAACATTCATGAGGGGTTTTAGTGGGGTCCTTTTGAAGATTATGAAAATGTCCCTATGGGCCATAATGCTTGGACATTGTGACTATAGGTGTGGTACATAATAAATTTAGGCCTTTTATACAAAGAAGAGCCACAAGGTTAAACAATAATAAAAAATTCTTCCTTAGGTACTACACTAAAGACTAAAGAAAAGGGCATCTTAGTTTCCACAACTCAATTTTAGTTGGGATCTTGTGGGGCCTAAGGATTAGTTCCTTGTTCCATTGATGTCTCCCAATACAAGTCCATGTTGGGTTCAACAATGTCCTCACTGTCCAACTTCACTACCTAAGTAGCCAACATTTCAGTATTTACTCCCTCTATTTTAGTGTTCATGTTATTCTCAACAATACTAGACCAGTGAACCCTTGTTCCTTGGATTGTGCCTTGTTGGTTGAGCAAGCACTTCTGTTTGAATGGTAGGTAGGGGTTTCCCCTTTAGAAAAGCAAGGAAAACAACGTAGTGATGATTCCATTTTAGCATGTCCCCTGACAACCTCTAGGCTCATCCTCTTTTCATTTTGGGATTTTTATGCAGCCATGACAGAGCCTAAACATCAATATCCCCCCCTATGCTATTGGGGAGGTAGGGGAAACTCTGCATGGGTTGAAGCCAGAGGAGTCAAGGAGAGGGGAAATTTCTAGTAGTTAGGGTGAGGTACATCACTCCGCCAAAATGAGAGCCCCCCTACCCATGACCACCTTAAAGGCTCTGTCAAATTCCATGAATGCAGAATAGTGATTTTGGAAGGATTCAAAGCTCTTCCTAGAACACTCAATTTATTAAACAAAGCCCTAGGAATGCAGCCTTCTTTGCCTTGTTACCAGCCACAGCTACCTTGCCTAGTATCAAGCAATTGGCACCATGAATTGCTTCCTGGATAGCAACCTATTCATTTCTGTCTGGAAGAAATGAAAGCACAGAAGAATGTTAACCACCCAAAAAAAATTATATCTGAAAGTTTTGATGCCAACGTGGCAGGGGAGGCATCGACCAACCCATGTTTTTCCTTTTACTCTTGGGTACAAGGCTTACATATCCTCCTCTAGAATTTTGTGAACAAGTTCCGTTCTGACTTCTCTACTATCTATTTTTTTCTAAGCCTCATCAAAGAGAAAGGACCTTAAAACGACATTTTTCCTTCATCCACAGGTCCTCGACTACCAGTAGCCATGACAAGGGCACACACCAAACTTGTCAGCTCGAACCTGAAAACCTTGCCAGGAAAAACAACTTTATTCATTTCACGTTATAGGAGGAAAATGACATTCACTGCAGCCCATTTTAATGCATTTAGACACCTTTGTTACTAAAGAGTGGTGCAAATTTCAAATGAATGAAAAAAGAACCTTGTCCCCCACCAAAGGGCATTGGATGGGATTTAGTGAGTGCCCTAATTTAGAAGAGAACCCAATAGGATTCTCTTCCTCAGAAGATCTAGACATTGAGGAGAAGTTGTTCAGATTGCCCAAAAAATAGCAAGAAAATCCATTGGTGTGTTTAGCTTACAAAAGTAATACTTGAAAACTCAAAGTCACTTACTAAAAGTCTAGCTTCTTATATGAATTCGATCAATCTTTTAGCTAGGCATCATTCCCTACAGCATTGCATTAATAATAATCAGCAAGTCCATCTTCGACTACTAGAGAGTGGAGTTTAAGAAAAAACACTGTAGCTTCCCTTTCTTAATCCTGATCAGGTAACTGGTATTTGCAACACCAATATTCCCTTTAGAGGCTCCATCAAAGTTTAGTCTCCACATATTCTTAGGATGTGGAGTGCACTTTAAGGTTGCCTTGTCTTCCTTTGGACTCTTTTTTCTGTTTTATGGAAGCTGGTTGTATTTTAAAGAGACAAGATTTTGTTTATTTTTAGGAATTGCAACAAATGAAAACAACCAAAGGCTATTGAGAGATTTGGTATAAGATTTCTTTGATAACTATCGTCAAGTAAAGAAAAAATATTTTTAGATTTCTTCCTGTTGAAGCAATGGTCAATTTTTCTAGATTGCTTCAAGAAAATGTTTTTTTAATGAGGTGGTTTTCTTTCCTGTACATATTGAACTTGGAAAAACAGTGTAATATGAGATAATTATTTGGAATGAAAATATGCAATTTTGCACTTGACAGAAGATTTGCAATTTTGCACTGGATCTGAGAAGATTTGCTGTCTTGACTCACATTGTTTTGATAATATGTTGTAATCATATCAAATTTCCCAACTTTCCATGTCTTTATTTTTCCTTCAAGATAGATATTATTCTTTTTTGTTAAAATAATCAGTTTTTAGGTAAATTTTCCTTTTCAGAACTGTAAGTTTGGCTCCTATAATAAAGTAATCAAAATTTTCTTGTTATCTGATTGAGTATATTGAAATACCCATCTTCATATCTGATTGAATGCATTGTCTATCTCGAATTAAGTAGGTCAACACTACACTCATACATAGTTTGTACTTTACTCATATATTGAGGTACTAATTTTGTACTCTTAAGGCTGTAAGTAGATCACTAATGGAAGCCTGATTCATACATTTGCATTTGCAGGTTTGATAATATCAGATTTCATAGAGGGGAAAGCGCAAATGGTACTGGGTATGTGCAGGCTCTCATCTTTGAGACAGCTCAACGAGACAAAATTGGTGGCTCAGCATATGGTGGTCAAAAGGCAATATGCTGCACTCCAGATCTTGCAAAGCTAGAAGGGTGCAAAGAGGGTGAACTTATTCATCGTCCTTCTGAAGAGGATTCCAAATGGCCTTATGTGAAAGGTGTTCACTTCCTTGAATATGAGAGTGAGGCTACTCTAGAAACAGTAACCGTGCCAATCACCAAGACAGGAATGTATAACTTGTATTTTATATCTTGTGAACGAAAACTTGAGGGGCTGACAATGACTGGAAAAACAATATGGAAAAATCCCACAGGTTATTTACCAGGGAGGATGGCACCCTTAATGACTTTTTATGGTTTCATGTCACTTGCTTATGTTCTTCTTGGGCTTGTTTGGTTTTTTCAGTATGCCAGATTTTGGAGAGAGATTCTCCAGCTTCAGAACTGTATTACATTTATCATTGCTTTGGGTATGCTCGAAATGGCACTGTGGTACTTTGAATATGCAAACTTTAATGCAACTGGAGTTAGATCCACAGGAATTGCTGTTTGGGCTATTACATTTGGTGCTGTCAAGAGAACTATATCCCGAGTTACTATTCTGGTTGTTTCAATGGGATTTGGTGTAGTAAGGCCTACACTAGGAGGTATTACTTCAAAGGTAGCCCTTCTTGGAGCAACATTTTTCATGGCATCCGAGTTACTTGACCTTGTGGAGAATGTTGGATCTATCAATGATACGCCAGGAAAAGCCAAATTGTTTCTTGTCCTTCCAGTTGCAATTTTGGACGCTTTCTTCATTATTTGGATTTTCACTTCCTTGTCTAAAACATTGGAAAAACTTCAGGTATCTTCTATATTTTTGGAAGATTTAGATTATTTTTTTCTTTTCGAAATGTGGATTTAACTTTATAGTTTTGAAAGCTTTAGATTTAGATCTTTCTATCTTGACATTTTTTCTTGCAATAAACTGAATTTTTAATGAGATGATCATTTATTTTCTGTCCCGAGGATCAGAAGTGGTGTTTTCTCTGCTTTTTATTTTATTTTAATCTAGTTGTGGCTAATGTTGAAATTAACTTAAGACATTAGGCAATTTTTTCTCAAAGTAAACCTGGATATGTAGTAGATAATTCAATTATATCTTGAATTCTGTGTTATAACAGAAATTAGACTTGTGGTTTTTAATATTTATATCGTAAAATGGGCAGATGGGCCATTTTGATAATGAGATGTTCCTGGTCTGCCAGTACACAATTGTAGGATATTTGCTATTAATGTTGAAACTTTGAGTTCAATATCATCATTGTTGTTATTGCAACTTATCCTGCTTGTGGGTTTCATTTGGTTTGTAATATTGCAATCATAATCTTATTTTTATAATTAAAATGAGCTCTAATTTTATCTAAAGCATCTGCTCAAGAGTTGGCAGACCTTGGGATGTATGCGAGGTTTAGACCTTAGCTTCTCAAAGCATTTTTTTTTATAGTTCAGGAGGCTTGTTAAGTTCTCCAACTTCTTTGATTATATTTTTAAGTCAACATTTTATCAATATTTGGTTTTGATTCGCTCTGTCGTTAGAGGAAGGATCCAAATGCCTTTGCCATTTCAAGACTTTCTAACAATGCATAGGACTCAATGTTTTTTTTGGTGCATGTCTTTTGGGTATGTTATCAAGTGTCTGTTATAATACTTCTAGTCATAGTGCATCCCAAGGTCCTGTGCAAGGTTTGCAAGAGCCATAATGAAAATTGGAAGCAAACTGAGGTGTTATCCCCCAACCTTCTCACATAACCTAAATCTACAAGAATTGACAGACTAGATAACAATCTCGAATAAATATTCTGAGTTTGAATCAATCAAGAATCCCCAAATAGTCAAGTATGCGAGGACAAAGTTGAAGGGACATGCTATATTGTGGTAGGATTTTGTGCAATATGAACAGATTAAAAGGACACATCACATGGTGAAGAAGCTAAATGATAATTCCATGCCATAGAACCACACCAAGACCTTCCGAATTTTGTGCCAAAAGGAGAATCATAATATGAATATACAAAGCAATTTTATACTCAACATTCAGGTTGGTCACACAGATGATGAGGTGAGATTCTCCAAGGATGTTAATGATTTGCACATTTCAATTCAAAATGAAATGTGTTTACTTAATGTACAATTTGTATTGGAGGCCTAGCGTGTAGCACTTGGAGCAGAGGTGTTGGCTCATAGACAACATAATGCATGAACAAAGGGTAGAGGTAGAAAGAGCAAATAGGGCATTGGGAGCTAGGCATATGTGTTGTGAGTTGTGAAAATTTCATTTGAGCACAGCTTGAAAGGATTGGACTTAAAGCCACAAGGGAAGAGGAGGTTGCAAAGGAGGTGGCTTTAGAGAAACTTGAAGCTGATATAGATGTTGATGGTCAGGTCATTGGGCATACGAGTGTGGGAATTGAGTGAGAGTAGGTTTGTTCAAAGATAAGAGTGAATGTTGCACAGATTGAAGTAGAAAGAGGAACTCTAGAGAATCAAGAAAACTTCATGGTGTGCAAGATATTTGCTTGAATTGGCCAAAAGAGGAGGATGACTTATGGTTGGAGAACATCTAATGCCCCAAGTTCAAGTTTGACAAAGTGTTGCATGTTGATAATTGGAGGCAACACAGATAACTTGGTGTCTACAGAAATGGCTTAGAAATTGGGCTTACTATTTGTTGCACATTCTACACCATATAAAGTCTCTTGACTACATAATGGATAAAAAATAACTATAACAAAGAAGTGAAAGGTTGCATTTGGTATTGGGGATATGTGGATGAAGGATGGTTTACTGCGATCCCAATGGATGCATGCTGTGTGTTGTTGGCAAGACTGTGTCAATATATAATTATAAACCACGAGAGAAATAACACCTTCTCAATCAAAAAGGTTGTTAGAAGTTTAATTGCCAATGAACAAATGAAAGGCAAGTTAGGTGTTGTTCTGCAGAAATGACTTCCCCAAGGAGGTGAGGACAGCATATTGTTAATGTAGTGTTCAATCTAACTTAAAAGGAGAATTCGCCACATGGCTTTTAAGAGCTAGAGGTTAGAACACTACTCAAAGAATATGTGGACATCAACAAAAGTGAGGATTTTTGCCAATGTAGAGTTTCTATCATTGTATTGATATGATCCTTGGATCTAGTTTGTCAAATAAGGCATGAGATAGAATGAGTCCAAGCATGAGTGTAGAACTCAACATGCAAGTACAAGAGTTGTTGGAAAGATGTTTTATCAAAGAAAGCGCAATCTCTTGCACAATCCTTGTAGTACTTGTGCCAACGAAGGGAGTTAAATGACAAATGTGCACAAACTTTAAGGCAATAGACAAGATTATTATTAGATATCAGCTTTTGTTATTGCAGATGGATGATCTCCTAGATTGTTTGAGTGGAGCCATATTTATTTTAAAGATTGACCTCAAGAGTAGATCACTAGATTAAGATTAATGGGGATAAGTGGAAGACCACATGCAAGACAAAGGATGTGAAGGATCCAAAGGGAGTGGGGTCATTCAGAGAAATGAGTGCATGTCACATAGATTGAAGAGGAGAGTAAAGAAAAATGCATAGCTCTAGAGAATGGAGAAAACTTGATGATGTGCAAAGTATTTTTCAAATTGGCCAAAGAGGAAAATGAATCAAGGTTGAGGAAGAACATCTCATGCTCCAATTTCAAGTTAGGTGGTAAGTTTGATAATTGGAGGAAACAAAAATAAACTGGTGATTGTAAAAGTTGTTCATAGATTGGCATTAACTTTTTTTGCTTATTCCATATCACACAAGGTCTCTTAATAACTATAACAAAGAAGTGCAAGTTTGCATTTTACATTAAAGGATATTTTGATGAAGTATGTTGGGTGTGATTTGAATTGATGTGTACCATATCTTGCTGGGAAGGGAATGACAATATGATAGAAGTGCAATACACAATTGGAGAAAACAATTTCATCATCACAAAGGATGGTAAGAAGTTTAAGTTGTTGCTAATGAATGTAGGGAAGAAGACATGACCGGTCAATTGATGTTGTTAAGTAGCAATGAGATTTATCAAAGAGGCAAGGAGTGTAGAAGAGTGATATGCAATATTGTGCTTAGGTCCACAGGAGAAGTCACTACACAATTAAGAGGAGCTAGAGGTTGTAGTGCTATTCAAATAATATGCAGATATCATGAAAATCAAGATTTTAGAGGAATTTCAACCAATGCGAAGAATCTCACATTGTATTGATCTAATCCTTGGATCTAGTTTTCCAAATAAGTTACCGCACAAAATGGGTCTAAACAAGCGTGTAGGACTGAATAGGGGAGTAGAAGAGATGCTATAAAGAGGCTTGATCAAGGTATAAGACCTTGCACAATGTTTTTAGTACTTGTGCCAAGGAAGGGAGGTGAATGACACATGTGCATAGACTCTAGGGTGCAAACAAGATTATGGTCAAGTACCGATTTTCATAAATGCATATGGCTGATCTCTTGGAATGTTTGAATGGAGCAGGATACTCTTCAAAATTGATCTAATAAGTAGCTATTATTAGATTACATTTAGTGAAGGAGGTAGATGGGAGATTGCTTGTAGGATAGAAGATGTTTTGGAGCCAAGTGAGAGTAGTGTTGTTTGAAAAAAGAGTGCATGCCACATGGGTTGAAGAGTAGAGTGAAGTAGAAAGCACAACTCTAGAGAGTGAATAAAATTTGATGATGTGCAAGGTATTTCTCAAATCATTGAAAAAGGAGAGTGAACCATGGTTGAGGAAGAACATCTTATGCACCAAATTCAAGTTATGTGGTAAGTGTTACAAGTTCACCATTGATGAAGTAAGCACACATAACTTGGTGTTTATAGAAACGATTTTGAATTGGCTTTTAAAGTTGTCATGCATGCCACACCACACAAAGTCTCTTGGTTGTATAATGGATACAAAATACCTACAATAGAGAAGTGCAAGGTTGCATTCCATAATGGAGGTTATGTGGATGAAAGTATTTTGTGATGATCCTAGTGGATATGTGTCTTGTGTTGTTGGAAAGTTTGTGGCAATATGATATAAGTGCAATACAGAATAGGAGAAACAATACTTTCACTATTACAAAGGATTGGAAGAATTGAATTGCCAAAAAATATAGGGAAGAAGGCGTGACAATTTAGGTTATCTTGTTAAGTAGCAAATAGTTTCTCAAAGAGATGAGTGTAGATGAGTGTACTGTGGTAGTTCTCATGCTTTCTTAAGAGAAATTGCCACACAATTTAGAGGAGCAAAAGATTGCAACACTATTCAAAGAGTGTGCTACTATCAATAGAAGTGAGATGCTAGAGGGATTGTTGCCTTTGTGGAGCATGCCACATTATTTTGATTTGATCCTAGAATCTAGCTTGCTAAGTAAGGCACCACACATAAGAAAGTCTGGACATGATTGCATACCGGATCAAGGAAGAAGAGTTGTTGGAAGGAGGTCTGATAAAAAAATGTGTGATCTCTTTCATAATGCCTATAGTACTTGCACTAAAGATGGAAGGCAATGGCAAATATGTATAGACTCTAGGGTGATACACAAGATTATCATCAAGTATTGATTTTCTATCATTGCAAATGGATGATCTCTTTGATTGTTCGAGTGGAGCTTGATATTGTTTCAAAAATTGATCACAATAGTTAACTTATTATCATTGCATTAGGATTAGAGGAGATGAATGAACACATTTAAAATAAACAATGGCTAGTATAAATGAATGACAATACCATTTAGGCTTAAATGCCCCAAACACATTGATGAGGTTTATGAACAGACTCTTGAAACTATTTCTCCATAGTATGTGACTGTTTATTTAGATGATATTTTGTATTTAACTAGAAAAAGGAAGAACATATTGCGCCCTTGGAATAAGTTTTCATGCAATTAAGGAATGGGTTTCTTACAGTCCTAACGTTTGTAGTTTTATATAGTGGAAGTTGTCATACATGGTTTTTTTTAATATTAGTTGAGGATGGACCTAGAGAAGGTGAGTCATAGTTAAGAGGTTGGTATTGTAGAGTGCTGTAGAAGTTTCCATTGATTGGTGAGCTTCTATAGGAAGTTAGTAAGAAACATTAGTGGTATTTGTGCACCATTAAACTTATTGTATGCATAAAGGTGGGTTTGAATAAATTGTTGCTACAGCAAAGACTTTTGAGCTCTCGAAGAAGGTGGCTACAGAGCCCATGGCTCCCAAATTTCAGTAGGGTATTTGAAGTTGATTGAAATTCCTATGGAACCACAATAGTTGTAGCTCTAAGTTAGTTAAGAAGCCCAATTGCTTTTTTTAGTGAGAAATTGAATGATGTCGAAAAGTACTTGGTGTATGATCAAGAGTTCTATGCCATTGTTCGCACTTCGGAGAAATGGAGGCTCTTTTTGTTTCCCAAGAGGTTCATTCTTTACATAGCCCATCAAGGTTTGAGATACATCAACAACCAAGCAAAAGCTAAACCAAAGAAATATGGGGTGATTAGAGTACCTGCAAGGTTATACCTTTGTATTGAAAAGATTTGGTGTGTCAAATCAAGTCATAGATGCTTGAAGTAGAAGGAGAGTGTTGTTTGTCAATGATGATATTTGAATATGTAACATTGGAGGAAATGAAGGATTTGTATGTGGAGGATACCAATTTTGTAGATTCGTGGAAACCATGTATAGAGCCTTGAGTTGGAGACATAAGACTTTACACGTTAATCCACACAATAGGGTACTTGTTTTGGAGACAACAACCATGTATCCCACAGGGCTCAATGAGGGAGAATCTCATCAAAGATGTGCTCAATTGATGTAGGAGCATGTGGGGTGTAAGAGCAATCTTGTATCAACATAAAATATTTTGTTTAATGTTTGTTTGTTTTGTGGGTACTTGGGTTGATTTTTCAGATGCATTGTAGTTGAATAAGCCAAGTTTCTGGCACCACACGTAACAAAATATTGTCTCAAGAATCAAAATCTCATAATTGTAAGACACAAGAGTAGTTAGGCCATTAGACGCACCACGACTTGCCACCAATGATTATAATTGTCTGTGGTTGGGTCATATATTAAATTGTGTATTTAGAACCTTCCATTTGATTTATATGTGATTCTAATCATTATGCCAAGAGGCATTGACACTGGCAGCACAGGATCTGTGTTCATGAAATTTGGACAGAATAAAATTTGACATCTTTGCTGAAGGTTGAATGCAGGGAAGCAGTTTGAATGCTGGCGTTACATAGTTCTGTTATGAATATTTAGTATATTTCTGATTCAATTTGTAACGTTGCTTGGTTTCTTTATATTCATAATCTCAACACAAAACCTTCAAAAATTGCTTCTCTATTCTGTGATGTGAACATGTTCAGTTTTGTGGATGTGTAGACACGGCCATTGGGTGTAGTTCCTGAGCAAAACCTTGTGGATATTTCTTTTGAAATTGATGGTGATTTAGGTGATCCCTACAATACAGATGTGAATATAAATTTTGAATTTTCAGATGATTTTGCAATGTAATAATATTTGAGGAGGTACACAGCGAGTGATTGGGTGCAAGTATTGAATTGTCTTTGCAGCCATGGAGCTTTGACAATCGAACTGATCCAGGTTCTGCTGATCAAAGTAATTTTGATTCTTGTCACCATGAGCTATTGTAAATTTTAATAGAATAAGTAGAAGTATTTTGAGATTTTATATGTGAAGATTGTGGCACTATTTTGTGAGTTTGGTAGATCTGAACTTATTTAGATTGCCACACAGAAATATAATGATCTCTAAATCTGTTGAGAAAGGGAGGGAAAGCATAACAGAGATTTTGGCGGTAAGAGTTGAATTTGCAAGTAGACAAGTAATTTTGGAGAGAGTTGATGTTGCATGTAATTGATTGGTAATTTGGTAGTACATTTATTCATCTTCCTTTGAAGGAAATTATGTTCTCCAAGATGTAAGGCTTTTTGGCATCTGACCTAGGTTGATTGCAGCACAATCCTCCTTGTTACCCTTCAATTCTGAATCTTTGGAATCCACAACATTTTTGCTCCAAGGAATTTTCTCTTGGGTGACCACGGATTCTCTGATTAACCTCCAATTCTGTAGAAAACTCACCTCTCATATATGATCTGATTTCACCATGAATACTGACAATATTGTAGTGATTTATTGGTCCTATTTCATCGATATATATAAAGTGGGTTTCTTGGTTTTGCAGGTTCACAGAGTACCATCTTAGCTTACCACTGCCTTAGCGTTTGCGTAATGCTTCTTTGTGCGAGTTTTGAGAATCAATAAATTTGTTTGTAGTGGCAATGCCTTGATCGGAATCATGTTTACCATAAAAATCTGATGGTTTTTACTTTCTGGGCATTAAAGTTTTGCTACGAAACTTGAATTTGATCCTTTTAAAATAATCTGACTGCATGGTATTGCTTAGCCTTGAGCTCCGTGATCTTTCTGTTTTGGCTTCCTCTGCAAGGGATGTTCTTGGCTGTGGCCTCCTTTCAAACATGCATCTATTGGGTACCCTTTTTGGATCCTGGTATTGTCTTCTCCTTAATAGAGGGGACAAATTGCGACACAATTTTATTTCATTATTCAACTTAAGACAATATTTCAAAAAAATTCAGGACGTCTCTAGACAAAACTTGTTTCTATACAATAATGTGATTAATGACATAAATTTTCTTGAATCTGTTTAATCTCTTGGTGTCTTTTACAAAGTTGAGTGACGTTTAGAAGTGGGATAGGATGGTAAAGAAAGTAAGAGCTAAGTTTATTCTTACAAATTATCATTTAGATCATTAAAGAAGCTATAAAATCTGAAACAGACAAAGGGTGAACAAACAGACTAAGTGTGGAAGACTATATTGAGGAGCATTATAAGTTTTCTATTAGAGCAGGTCACCATGAAAATCAGTGTTACAAGACTCAAAGTTGCCTTGGGCCCGGCAAGCTGATTTTTGACATGGAGTTAGATTCGGTGCCTAGATTTGACAAATTGAAAAACCCAAGAAATTCAAAGATTTTTAAGGATTTAAAATTTGTTTCATGCACCCTTCAATAATTAAACCTTAAGACTCAATAACCTCATCAAATAGAAGCTAAGTTGCTGAATTGTGAGACTTTTCAGGCGATTCCGGGTACAAAACATACCGGAATCGGATTCCGAAACGAATCTCCCGTGGGTACACATTTGGGATTTGTGTTTTTAAATGCCGAAATGTTTAGTGATTCTAGTTTGATCTTTTAGATATTTTTAAAACCTACACTACTGATTAGCGAACTTTGAACTTATCTATCATGAGATTCTATCTTGATCTTTTTGATACTGAAACTTGAATTTAAATTACAATGATATGTTTCAAAATTTGAAATTTGTAATGGTTTTGTTTAGCATATGTATTGGTATATGACATTCTAAACTGAGTTCTATTTTTTAGCTGCATACCTATATCTATATATTTTACACATATATGTATATATGTATGTATGTATGGATATATATGTATGTATGAACATACTGAAAGCGTACCCAACCCCCCCAAAAAATTTCTGCCCTACCAGCATTTTTGTACCCACATACCCATACTTGTTCCCATTCCTGATTCAACAACTTAGAATAGACGCTATGTTGATCACACACACAAGCATACATTGATCACATAAGTATTAACTATTCGGGTATAAACACAAATTTTAGCTGAAGGAAATAATGTATGGATATATTAATATTGTCCCTTGTATACTGACATGAGGTTGTGTTGATATTTGTGGCCTTTTTCGGAAAGATCAAATAGATGACATGTATGTTGAGATGAATAATAAATAATATACTTATTATTTATTATTTATCTCAACACACATCTTATTATTTATTGTATTAAACTCTAAAAAATCATCCTAGAGGGACGACTTAATATTGGCAAGAGGGACGTCTTGCATATTAAATATTATATTTGTTAAGGAGGGATGACTTGCACATTGGATATTATATATCTGGTCGACTTACTTGTGCAAGTCGGTTGCATTAATAAGGAAGAGTCACACCTCTTGAATGCATATAAAGGTGGAGTTATGGTGTGAACATGGCAAGCATCAAAAACATAACATGTCTGCCTAATTTCGCACCATAACAACAGATAAGCAGATCCATTTTAATCTGATCCATAGCAGTAACATTTCATACTAAAGTTATAGTCATTCCTAGAGAAAGAATAGCAGACCAAAAGCGCAATATATAGTAAACTTAAAGGACAATACAAAGTAGATTTGGAGGACAAAATATAGCAGAATCAGAGGACAAATTGAAGTAGACATAGAGTTTGAATTATAGCAGCAGATTGGAAGACATCATTAAGGAGACTCTACAACAGACTTCAAAATCGGGTATTATCTATTTTTCTATTTATCTATATTTTGGAAAGGGCCTAAATCTTAGTTCTAAAAGATTATCTATAGATTGTTATTTCCTTTCAAAGTCTGAAATATTAACATGGTATCAGAGCCTTGGTGAGTAAAAGATCTACTTTTAGATTAAGGAAATCAATCTAACACTTTTAAAACTAAGAAATTCAATATGACAAGTGGAGTTAGACCAGAAGATAGACTCGAAGGAGCCACAAACTTCTTATTTTGCAAAATTAGAATACTACTTGCCTTCAGAGAACTAGAACTAGATTCAATTATAGAAGATCCACCTAAAACTGAAATGAATGAAAATGAAACATGTGAATGGAAAAAAGGTAATAACAAAGCTATGAGAATTCTAATTGATAGTGTAAAAGACCACATCATACCTACAATCTCTTGTCTAGAGTCATCACATCTAATGTTCTCTACATTATCAAGAATGTTTAAAATTAATAATACAAGTAGAATTATGACTCTTAAAATTGAAATTTCTCGAATCAAGATGAGTCAAGGAGAATCTATCACATCCCACTTTATGAGAATTACTGAGTTAAGAAATCAATTAGCAACTATTGGGCACATCTACGATGAAAAGGAATTATCTATGATAGCACTTAATGAATTACCTCTTTCATGGGACTCCTTTACTCAAGAAATCAGCGCACGTCCTAAAATGCCTAAATTCGATAAATTAAAGATGGTTTGTCTTCAAGAAGAGTTGAGACTATTATCTAGAGGATCAAATTTTAAAGAAGACCTTCAAATTTTATACTCCCAATCAAGAAAGAAAGACGATTTCAAAAGAAAATCTTAACACAAAGGAGAAAGAAACTTTAGGAACAAAAGAAAGAGAGATTATCATATCAAGCAAGAAGGGAACTCTCACAATAATGGATGGAGAGGGAGAGACTATCAAAACAACAAATTTCAAAAGAGAGATCTATCTAAGGTACAATGCTATAGATGTAACAAATTTGGTCACAAGGCAGCAAATTGTCCTGAACGAAACAATCATCAAGCCTCTATTGCAGAAGTAAAAGAAACAGAATCTGAACGCCTTGTCCTTTAGTCTTCACCTTGAGAGGGAGTTAAGATATGGGCCTTCATGAACTTAAAAGTCATGTTATAAACTTTTTCTAATTCTTTGTTAGATTTTAACATCACTTGTTGTAAATATATCAAATATTACTTTCCATTGAGAATATGATTCTTCGTTATGTTAAAGTAATGGTCGAATTATTATGTGAGTATTTTGTTGTACTAACATATTTGCAGTTTTTTGAGCGTTGAGGCTCTTGCGTATTTGAGCGTTGAGGCTCTTGTATATTTGAGCATTAAGGCTCTAGTTAAGAGTCTATTAAAGAGGAAATACATTACGTGAGATCATGTGATATAGTTTGATCCATTGTCATTCATGACTAATAAAGAAATTGCATGGGTTACAAGACCGGATAATCCTGAATTGGTCCCTGCAACCTTGACTCCATTAACAATGGACTGAGAGATCATTTCAAAGTTAACGAGATACATGCAATGCCAGAGCATTGGCCTCAATTGTGCAGAGATGTGCGTAAGTTTGTGGAGAGATGCTAAATGAACTAGATTGCTAAGGGTGTGGCACAAAACATATGGTTGTACAAAGGTACTTATTACTTTGTATGCCAGGGATACCATGGAAGAACTTGTCCATAGATTGTTGTTGGGTTACCATAAATGCAAAGAGGTAACAACTCAATTTTTGTGATTGTCACATGTTTTAAAAGATGGTGCATTTCATTCGATGCATCAAGGGTGGTGTTGATGCGAGTTTTGTTCCACTTACACAACATGTAGGACTAAACACTCAATGCTTCGAGAAACATGGAGCATTAAACCCTCTCTTGAATAAAGTCATCTCCCATGCTAAGCTTTGCAATGAAGATCATGGAATGACTCCAAGGTTCCTTACACCTGTGGATATCTAACTCAGTTGAAATGATGTGATTTGTTGGTTAATCACTTAGGCGGGCTTACGTAATTTATTCAAGGATGTCAACTTACTTGCACTTCTAAAGATTTGTCTTCACAATGTGCAATAAATATATAACCGTGATTTATATCACTTCCAACTTTGCTCTTCAACTCCTACTTTCTAGACTACTTCTACTTCTAACTACGGATGGGAAGACTAATGGATGGACTAGAACTCGTACCAAATGGAGGCTTGCCTGCGACTTCAACTCCACCAAGTGCAAAGCTTCAAAGGATCTCAAACGGTTTTCATATCAACACCTTCCCCTCAATCCAACTTGGAGTACAAATCAAGGATCCAATGCCAACTGAACTTGAGCACAACTACTAGATTACCACGCAAGGCACCCTTGCATCTACAAGGAGCTAGTGGCCTAGTTTTATAGAGTCAACCAATCAAACATCCACCAATATCATCACACAATCTATCTAATTTTACTCTTTAACAATTTTGAAATAAAATCCTATTTTAATTGAGAGATGTAAAGAACCATGCAAATACACCAAAATGATCAAGTATATCCACCATGCAAGCCACAACAATGAATAGAGAACAATTTTGATAGTATTTTGACAACAATTCTCCAACATAACTCTTTTTACAAATGAGAGAAAAATGGCCTTATATAGAGGCTCAAGTACAATGAATGGCCAAGATTAAGACGCAAAAATCTGAAATCAAGGGCCTAGATTACATCCCATAAACTCTAATTAGGGTTGCCATAATTACAACCAATTACATGAAGGCACCAAACTTGTGGGCCAATAAGAAAATTACAAATATTTTTTCAACCAATGAGAACATAGGACACTTGAAATCATATGATTGCACATGCTTGAAAGAGGAATATTTTGATCCTTTTCCTGTTATTTGATCTTTTGATGAAGGGAAGATATCCTTTAGATGATCAACCTTGTCCATCTCTTTCATGAACACCCCTACCATGCTACAAGAGCATGCCCACCAATTAGCAGCAGCAGCCCTACCAACTTGAGTCCTTAGGAATTTTCTCATTGCCATGTCTTGAACTTGCTTGCTTGTACTTGTACATTTGATGTCTTGATCTTGAAATGGTGAAGCCTTAATGTACTTGAATCTTGAACTTTCCCTTGATCTCACCTTGAGCTTGGTGTGAACTTCCTTGCCACTTGAGAGACTTGAACCTAAACCTTGCATCCTCCTTCCTGTCAACCTTACCAAGTTGTGAGAGGGCCCTCACCAAGTTGCAAGAACTCCCCTGCCAACCTAAAAAATGTCAAAGAAACAAGTCACTACATTTCATTTGATAAAATATTGCCAATAAAACTTTGAAAATAACATTTGATCAAGCTAATTGAGTTAGGATTATCATTGCATTTTATTCAACTAACTTGCCCAATCAAAAAACATGAACTTCTCCATATGATCTAGGCAAAAAAACATGTTCAATGGATGTAACTTGATGCTCTAGGAGCTGGATAAATGATGTCAAGATTGCAATGCACCAACTCCAAATTCGGATTTGATCAAATCTCTGATTTTCTAGGCACGAAGAAGATGAGAATTGCTCAAAAGTTAGGTGAAAATGAATGCCAAGATGATGTCTTCAAATCCCAAGACCAATTCGCCACCTCTAGAAGCCTTCAAACTTGAGAAAATTGCATGAAAATGGCCAACAAAATCCTCAAAACAAAATCGCCCATGGCTGGAAATGCATTAATGCATTTCCAGAATTTGTAATCATAAAATTTTCTCTTGGAAATAATGAGAAATGATGCCCAAACGCCTCTTTAAATACCCATCTAATTGCCCAAAATGGATGACTTGCATGGGGAAAAAGAAATTAAATTAAATCATATCCCCATGGATTAAAATTCACTTTAATTAATTCCAGCCCTTGATTAAATTCGATTGATTGGAATTTGGGCCAAAATTATAATAATTAATTTTCCTTGAATTTTAAAATCTCTCTCAATTGAAACTTGCAAACATGGGCCCCAAATTTGCATCAATTTTAACAAAATTATGGATTTAAATTAGCTGGACCCGAAATTGACATAGGCCCCAAAATTAAAATTTGAAAAATAAATCATGTAGGCCCCTAATTAAGTTTTAAACTCTCCCAATTGTGGACCCAATAACTTGCCTTGAATTTTAGATCAATTAAGGCTTAAAATACATTGAATTTAGCACACAAAGGGGGGCCCAAATTAATTTCGAATTTCACCTTGGCATTGAATTTTAAATGTAAGATAGCCTCTCAGATTTTTGATTTTTTAAAATTACAAATTGGCATCAATTTTGCATTGAAATTTAAAATGGCATTGATATTTTAAATTTTAAATTGATATTAAATTTTCCTTAGAAAATTAAATATAAAATCCAGCCCAAATTATCATTTGAAATAAAACATTTAATGGGCCATTTTGAAAGGAAAATTTGCCAAGCATAAGGATTTTGCCATTAAAATTGTCAAATTGTCAAGTTGATCTCTCCATCTTGCACAATCACCTCTCCTAACTTGTAAAGACTTACTTCCCGACTTGTAAAAGTTTGCTTGCCAACTTGCGAAGGTTTTCTTGCCAACTTGCAAAGGTTTGCTTGCCAACTTGCGAAGGTTTGCTTGCCAACTTGTAAACATTTTATCTCCTTTTCACAAATTGTAATTTTCCTTAGCCCAAAATAATTTTCTCAAAAATAATAACTCCACTTGGCTAAAAGAAAATTATTTTCTCACCTTAATCTTACCATTTTCCCGTACAAACTCCATGTTGAAATTCCATCAAGTTATTGAAATTTTGCCAAGATGGAAGAACACTCCTACCAACGCGCAGGAACATGCCTACCAACGCGCAGGAACCCTCTTACCAAATAGTGAAAAGTGAACATTAAAATTACAATTTTGACACTTAGAATTTAGATTTTTCAAAAATTGTTTAGTCAAAATTACTCAATTCCATTTTTTCAATTTCCACAATTTGCAAAAATTCGCCAAATTTCCCCCCAAAACATTTAAGTCCATGAAATGTAGATTTTGCTTGCAAAAAAATTTCAAGTCAAAAATATATTCAAAATCAATTCAAAATCCAAATTTTTAATTTGGATTTGCAAGCAAAAGTCATCTCGCTGGAAAACTGAAATACGGACTTAGCCAAAATTATAATTTTCATCATTTTGCATTCAGAATACAACCTCTTCGCACCAAAAATTCTTACTGCTCAATCTCTCAAATCATCTCCAAATTTTGCAGGCCACTTCAAACTCTCCTTTAACATCACCAAACTGGGAGAACTGCCAAAACACTTACTGCTAAAGAAAAAAGAGGGGGTCCCCATTTTCAATGGGGCGATGGTGTGAAAAAACTCACAACAAGTGGAAAATTCACTCTTTAATGAGGTGGTGCAATTGCATGGATTGCCATAGAGTATTACTTTAGATAGAGAAAATTTTCTCTTCAATGAGGTGGTGCAGTTGCATGGATTGCCATAGAGTATTACTTTAGATAGAGATACAAAGCTCCTCAACCATTTCTAGTGAACATTATGGAAGAAGTTTTGCTCATAGTTGATCTATAGTTCAACACATTATTTGTAGACAAATGGTCAAAAAAAGGGTAACAATTGAATCCTTGGAAGATATGGCCACACAATTTAACTCCATGCTGGTACAAATTGAGTTTGTATATAGCAACTTAGTGAACAAGTCAATGAGCAGAACACCTTGTTAGATAGTGTATGGAGCATCACCAAGGATGTCACTAACTTGTCGAAGGTAGGAGGAAGGCACCATAGCACAAATTTTGAAGACTTCATACAACACATGTAGGAGATACATGCGCAAGTCACAAAGTAATTGGAGATGAGAAGTGTCAAATACAACACAAAAAAAATTGTGTTAGAGGAAGAAGATTTTCTCACTAAGGGAGTTAATTATGGCACAATTGAGGAAAGAGTGGTTTCCTAAGAGAACTATAATAAATTGAATCCCAAGAATATTTTGTCATGCAAAATGAATTTGAGTTGCTAGGAGGATTTGATATCTCGTCAATATTCAATGTGTTTGTTTATTCTTTTGGTTTGAAAAATGATATGACTAAAGAAGAAATACAATTTTAGGCCAATATTGATAGTAAAAGGCAAATACTTGAAAGTGCATTCATAAGAAAACTTGGTAGAGCAATAAAAGAATAACTTATTCATTGTTAGGGTAAGGGCCTAGAAGAAGATACATGTTTGTTTGAATTAATTGTAAGCCAAACTGAATCAAGCATCTCTGACATCATTTTGAGCTCTTGGTTCACAATTTCATTTTCTCAATAAATTTGATGTAGGCACATCTTAGTTCTTGCACTACATTGTGGATTAGTTGTGTTATCGGTTTGTTGTGTGCATTTTGTAACTTGGCTTGTAGTTTTTATTGCGTTTAGGAGCTAATGCAAGCTACAAGATTACTGTAAAGGCCATTGATGATGTCATTAGTGCTGCATGAGGCACATTGGCTAAAGCTAACTCTTACCTAAACACCCTTATGGAGCCACATAGAATTGAGTGTGTCACCATGGTATCATTTGTTAGCACACAAGCTCGGGAAGGCCCTATAGGATTGAATCCTCTTAGTGGAAGGTAAATATTAAGTCTTTATCTGGTTGACAAGTGGTAAATGTTTTGTTTGTTATATCATACTCTCAAGAATGTTTACAAGTCTCAGAGTGTTATTCAAAACCGTATGATGGATGTGGAAGTGTTAGGTTTCTTCAAACTTTAGTTATAAATTTGTGCTGTAGCTATGACCATAGTTTGCAAACTTTGCGAGTACTCTTTTAGTTGTAGAGTACTTTAACATTTTTCCTTGGTGAGTATTTACAAGTGTAACTCATAAGTTTTTATAGATGCAGGAAAAACGTGGGTAAAAATGCCAATGAAGGTAAAACTTTGGTTAAAATGCATTTTCACACGTCATTTTTTCTATAAAACCATGCATTTTCTCTTTGTAGATGTCAATTTTTAATTTAATACATTTTGTAATTGAATTTTGTAAAACAAATATGTTTTCTTAAGAAATTTTAATTTTTTGTACTTTCCAAGTTGCTAAGTTTTTGCTTAGTGTTTGTCAAGTATTCCAAGTCCGAGTCTGCGAACTATGGCTATGATTTTTCAGTTCTTGCATTTGTGGGAAGATCCATAAAAGCAAAAAAACATGAAAATTTTGCAAGCTACCACTCTTAGTGATTTTTACCTCTGAAAAGTAGCAACTTCAATCAATAAATCACCCAAAATGATTTTTTACGGTTTCTTGCAAAAGATAAAGAAAAATTGCAATTTAATTGAATGCAATTTTGACTTGGCTAGACAATTTTTGAATCGTGAAAAAGGTTTTTCTTGTCTTTGTCAAGCAATTTTTGCATTTGTTTGCAACTTTGGATGGTGGCTAAATTTTCATGACCTCAACGATTTTCATTGCTGCTATGGTTTGAAGATCTTCGCCATTTTACCTTTTGTCTTCTCTTGCATATCTGTTTCATTTGTTTTTGTTATCATTTATTATTATCCCCACCACAAGTTAATCCCCATTTTATTGCACACCATTTTGTTCGCATATAACATTCTTTATTATTTAATACTACTCTCAATGTTTCTTACCTATGGGATATGGGCTTCTATTTTTTTGCTTTAATTTATTCTATTTTTACTTTTCAATTTTCCCTTTTCTAACATTCATTTAAGTAACAATAAATTTATTTAATTAAATAAACAAATGAATGTTTTTATTTTTTAAAGTAAAAAGTTAAAAACACACAAATGTTTTATCTATTCTAAATAAATATTATGAATGTTTTATTTTATGTTTGGAAATCTTATCCAGTTCCAATATTATAACAATGATGTATTCAAAAAATATAAAATTTGGTGGCTTCAACTTTACCTCAATATTTTTACATCCTTTAAGTTTTATGACCTATTTCCGTGACTATTGGCATTTGGAAATTTTGATAGAACTCCCTTGTACTCGCCTAATTTCTTTAGAAGACACGAACAAAATTAATTTGAAGACCTTTTCTCTGCTCACAGATCCTTTTAAAGCAAGTTACATGAAATAATAAATATCATAGAAGGATGCACAAAACATGAGAGTAAAGAGCTGAAGGACAAATAGCATAAAGTTTGGGAACTTAAGCACAGTGTGGGAATGCCTTGAAATTGAAGATTTGAAACCTATTAGTATGTAGCTATGCTGTACTAAACTCTAAATTGTGCAACTGAGGGGCTAATCTCTCATTTTCTTATTTGCTCTATGTATCTTAACTATTAACTATTAGGATATTTGTATGTAGCTATCATGTGCTAAATTCTAACTTCCGCAATTGAGGGGCTAAAATCTCATTTTTATTTGCTCTTGGTATCTTGTGCTATTAAGATGACTTCAAATTTAAAAAACAGAAGAATTCTCTTTATTTTTTTGCATTTTTCTAAATTTTTGAAACTCTAGTTTTTTCCAATCAAATTCTGATAATGATTTTTTAAAATCTTAATCTATTTCTCAGTGATACTTTCTGCAAAAGATTTCTGCTGCTATGGGAAGATCAATAATCACCGTGAATATAAAAGTGGCAATTTCCTTATATAGAAGCGGTGATGTTTGGGCAGAAGTCTTAGATAAAGTTGAGCACAAGAAACTGAAGTGCCACAAATTTATTACTGTAGTTGGACCTGAGAGTGAGAATAGAGTGTTTCATAGCATGCTAGCAATAATTACAACTCGCCAATGTCAACAATAGTTTGGTGCGAATTGCCCCCACCATCACCAAAATAAAAAAACACGTTTTTCTGAATTAATGGGGTTGATCAGAAAACTGGTCAATAGTTTTAATCATGATAATTGGGAAATATACTTGGACTCGTAATTTTATTTTGGAAAAAATAAGTGTGCACCAATTGAATTTTTTTCTTTTTTTGAAATGATTTTTTTGCCTTTTTAAAATGAATTTTTTGTGTTTTTGAATGTGCTTATTAGCTAGAAAACTCTTTATCTTTTGCTTTCTTGAGTTATTCTCAAGAAAGATTTTTGCTACTATGGCCCATATGCATGGTTGGGTGGGTGTATTCAAGGGAATGATTGTATTGGAGAAAATATCTACAAGTGGTCTGGTTGGGTTCCATACAATTTGGAGTTTGTCTCATAGGATTACAAATCTTCAAATAATATAGATTGTGTTTTCCCAATCCTTCATTTTTCTTCCTTCTTGAGCTTCATTGGGCAACTCTGGGTAATTGTTAAGCTGGTTTTTCATTTGGCCCTTGTACAGTTTGTCAAATCTCCCAAGGAAGACTGGTTAATGACTTTTTTCACTTTCTTCATAATCATGGATGGAGTCCAGTGTTCTAACTCTCTCTACTGGTTAGATGGTCTGTCTTTTTTGCTTCATCATCAACTTTTTTTGCCATCATGGTGTGGCATTCCCCTTGTGTACTTTATGATGATCATATCCACTTTTGTTTGGGAATGTTGCACCTGGGTGGTTTGGCACATCTTACGACAATGATAGAGTCTTGTCTAACTGATTTGATATCATTCAGTGAAAACCTTACTACAGTTAGATCATTCACTGGGGATGGAACTAGGTACGATAACAAAACCAAAGGACTATTAAAAAATTTTAGGGAGCGAATTTATTAAAATTGACACCAAAGGTTAGTTACCAACTCATTCTTTTACTATATCCTTGGAGGTTAAAATGTTTCTCTTCATAGGGCCACCAATTAGATGCATGAGGTAAATGAATTATTGAAAACCCCCTATGATTCCCTTCGTGACAAAGTTTCTAGACCCAATTATTTACATTATCTTCTAAATCAACTATATTGGAAATAGTGGAGTTTGCTACAAGATGTGGCAAAAAAGGAGTTGGGATTATCCAATTTTGTGGTATAACTTCCTGATGGATTTCTCATGAACTACTCTGTAATTTAGATATTTCACACCTTTTTGGATTTTGATTCTACTCAAGAATTTTTTACATCTTGAGTTTGTGCACCTTATATATGAACTGGCGTTGAAGGAGTATCTTGGGATTATTTCCTAATTTGTTGTATTTTTGTGTAATTGTTTATAGTCTTATTGAAAATGTGCATCATAACTAAGGTTTTATGAACTCAATTTAACAGGCAAGAAGGTTACTGGTTAAGCTTGATATCTACAGGAAATTCACCAATGCATTAGCAGTGGCTGTAATTGTTTCTGTAGCATGGATTGGATATGAGGTAAACTGTTATAGCCCTTTTACATTTCATCACATTTCCTTTGTTGGTTAATTCTGTTAAATACATTCTGATCATATCCATCGATAGCATTCATCACTGAATTGTCTTGTTATTGTGCATTTATAGCTTTCATCCATATCTAGCTGACTCTGAATTCTGTGCAACTTAGTATTTTAATTTTGTCTTCTGATTTGGTTTCTGAAATTTGATTTTAACCTTTTGATTTGGTTACTTTTCTGAGTGGTTTCTCTTGCTCTTACAGTTGTATTTCAAGGCAACTGATCCATTCAGTGAACGCTGGCAAAGTGCTTGGATTGTAGGTGCATTTTGGCATGTAATTTCATTTGCTTTGCTTTGTGTCATCTGTGCACTTTGGGCTCCATCTCAAAATTCCACTAGGTAAGGTGCATTGTGGTTTGTGTTTCATGTCATTGGTCATATTTGCTTTTTCTTACCTAATATTACAGGTGATCCAAACAAAATAAAGATGTTAACTATAGGCTTTTTTGGGGAAGCTGACATAATTTTAGGAGGAATTAGTAGGTAAATACTCTACTCACTGTCTTGGCACTGTTGTAAACAGGTATGCTTACTCGGATGACGTTGGAGAAGAGTTTGGGGAAGAAGTGACCGTATCTCTGACAAAGCCAATAACAGTGGCTGATAGTGATCTAAACAATCCCAAGCTAGAAAAGGAGAAGAAAGAAGTGAGCACAGATGTTTTCAGCTTGAATGATGATACAGAAGATAAGAGGGAATAGATCACCTGTATACTAACCCCCAAAGTACAAGAAGATTTCTCTAGACAAGGCATTTCATGCAATTGAAGTTCCAATATGCTAACATCATGTTGAAGTGGGCCTTGACAGATTCGCTTCTTCTCATATGAGCTAGTTGTCATTGAGTGAAGCTATTCTGTTTCAGCTATTATTTTACAAATAAATTTCTGAAGTAAACTTTGTTAACCCTAGACACGTGTCTACAAAGTTATTTTTAAGTGTTCATTAATTCCTTGCAACAAATCATTAATTGGACTTTATTTTGTACTTGATGTCATAGATTTCTATTTAGGGGAATCTGACTAGTTGGCCAAAAGAGAGATGATGGGAGAGCCCAATAGGCTGGGATGGTGGGGGGGTTATAAACTTCATCAACATTCTATTTGACTTATTCAGAATAGTCTTTTCATCCCATACACTTTAAAAACGGTTAAAGTTTAAAGACATCACAATTTGATAATTTTCCAGTATGGATAGTTTTTTGTAATGTGCACATATCTTGGCTTCAATGGTCTGTAATTGCAAGCTCTTCAATTTCTTCTCTGCACTTGAGGATGACATTGCATTTCGCATATTACAGTAAACTATGAAGGGAAGAATGAGCCAAGAATTTTAAAGGATTTGGATAGGATGGCTATAGGAGATTTAAACTAGTTTGTGACTTCATGAATAAGTTTCTGAATGAAGATATACACCAGAATTTCACTGTAGAGAAGATGAACTGTGGTGTATCAGAGTTTTCTAAAATGCTATTTGATATTCAAATCTCAAACCAACCAGTGATTTTTTGCATGGGATATCTTTAATGATGCTAACAATGTACATCTTAGTGATTACATACTGCTAACGATAAGGTGATATGTTGATGGTAGTGTTGATGACAGACTTGAATGTTCCTTAAGTGGGATTGTTCTGCTGGACCTATTGATGTTAAATCTCATAGAAGGCTACCTCTACAATTGTTCTGATGTCATAAATTGTTCTAGCTTTGTGGTAATCTTGTTGCTTGTTTCTGGTTTCAAGTTGGAAAATTTCACTATGTAACAAGACATTATTTTAATTGGAGGAACCCTGGTTCTCAACCACATAAAAAATGAACAAACTAGGTAAATATCTCTTTTGCCATCCATCTTGTTATCATGTTTGTGAATGGAGTGCTATTTTATGTGTAGATCTTTGTTGCAATATGCTGCTAATTTCATCTTTTATTGAATATAATGTTTGACTAGATTCTAGCAAGTACACACTAAAATAATTTTTCATAGATGATTCTCATATAAGCAGTCTGCTATGTATATTAGCAATTATTGTGTGTGTTTTTAACTTTTATTTTTAATTGTTTATAAACAAACTCGTGCATTGTACTGTGTGGATGTTTGTAATTATCCTTGTGACAGTTATACATCTCCTCTTGATAAAACAATCCAGCTGTTTAACTCTGACTATTGTTAACTTTTGGTGGGTTCAGGCCTCTTTTGATAAGGAACAAGAAGCAGCATACAACTGGTGTCTCAAAATTGTTCTTTGCAAGAACTCCGAAAGAGATTATTTTACTGACTGAGCATCTTCTGCTCTTTAATGATTAGCTTAAAATCAGGGAAAGACTTTATGAAATCGCAGGTTAGCACTAGGCATCTAATATACAGGGCGTGGAATCAAAATTGGAACATCTACGATGAAAAGCACTGGTTCACATTTCTAAAATATATTGAATCTTGAGGGATGACTTGGAGTAATCTGAAATTTCAATGAATACAAATTCTATAGTTTTTTCCTGTCTTTTTTATTGTTATGGACTGGGAAGGCCTATAAGAAGCCTACAATATTTCTGGATGTTGTCATAGTAATTTATCAACTAGGAAATATCAGGTGATGGGAGTCCCAATGAGCCATGTGGTGCCAAAGTTATAAAGCTTTTAAGTTGGGTTTAACTATATCCTAGGTAAAAGAAATGAATAACAGTTTATATTATTCTAAACTCATTTATGTGACCAGAGAAAGAAACTAGAGTTTTGATGAGGACAACGTGATCTAAAGCCCCAGCTGCCTGGAAAAATTCACCATCCAGTTTGTTTAACCTCCCAGCCCTCAAAATTCCATTACTTAAAGCCCCAGCCGCCTGAAAAAAAACTCACCATTCAGTTTTTTAACCTCCTATGCTTTAAAATTTCATTGCTTCAAACTCTAAAACACAATGAATATGTTTTCCATGAGACAAATAAAACAAAAAGCAAGGATAAAAATGAGATGTAAAGGTTCCTCAATCCCATCACTTGCCCATAATCATGATTGCGTTCTCGAAAAATGTTCCATCCTGTCCTCTCCAACCAAACATACAAAAAATTTGTGTATGTGAAGCTCTTCTCTGCAACTTTCCCGCCCATATCAAATTTGAATTTCTGTTTGAATGTTTGCATTGCTGGGGGAGGAATCTTCCTCCCTGCAATCGGACCCTCCCAATAGTTCTGCTGGGTATCCTTCTTCTGAGCCCATTGTTTCGCACGGTGTTGGTGGTAATTTGTCGGGGCCGTGTCCTTCAGCTGCAGATGCTAAGGTGTTGGACGGGTCCCAGAATAATGATTTCCCCAAGCCAGATTGGAAAAACATTCAGGTGGGGCCCTCCAACAAGCGCTGTAATCTCTCCTTGTGGAATTTGTGCAAACGGAGGAGGGCACAAAAATCTCCCTTCCTGACTTTGTCTTGGACAAAATTATGGCTGACATGCATCTGCCGTTAGTGGGAATATTTTTTAACTTGCGTCCCTCCATTGACATGATGAGGAAATGGGCTGGGTCACATTGGAAGCTGAAAGGCAGTGTAGGTATTCATGCTATGCTTTGGGGTCTCTTCTTGTTCAAGTTTATTGCTCAGGAAGATCTAATATTTGTTCTGTCTAGGACCCGTTAGGACCCATTAAGACCCATTTTGACATATTAGAACCATAAAGTGTGTCTTAAGGGGTCATAGGACCCTTTAAGTCACTTTATGGTTCTAATGTGCATTAATGTGTCAAAATGGGCCATAAGGGGTCTTAATGGGTCTTAAGGGGTCTAATACACATTAATACACATTAGAACCATTAATGTGTCTTAAGGGGTCATAAGACCACTTAAGGCACACTTTATGGTTATGATGCGTATTAATGTGTTGAAATGGGTTGTAAGGGGTCTCAATGGGTCCTAAGGGGTCTTTAGTCCTCTTATGACCTATTTCGACACATAAATATGCATTTAAACCATTAATGTGTCTTAAGGGGTCATAGGACCACTTAAGGCACACTTTATGGTTATAATATGTGTTAATGTGTTGAAATGGGTTGTAAGGGGTCTCAATGGGTCCTAACTGGTCCTAAGGGGTCTTGAGATCCATTTTGACACATTAATACACATTAAAACCATCAAGTGTCCTAAGGGGTCCTATGACCCCTTACGACACACTTCATGGTGTTAATGTGTCTTAATGGGTCGTAAGGGGTCTTAAGAGTTTATAAGGGGTCTAAGGACCCCTTCAACACATTAAAACACATTCTTTTATGTTCATTCTTTGATGTATGCCCCCTTAAGACATCCCCTCAAGACATTCATAATGAACGTGGATAAACATTCATAACATGAACATGTATGTTTTGATGGTTGAATTTAGTATGTTCTTACATGAAATTTGTATATGTTCTTATGTATGAACTTTTACATGTCTTATGTTATGTACATAATTTTATGTTCATGCTTTGATGTATGTCCCCTTAAGACATTAGTAAGAATTTAAATGTTTTTATGTTTGCTTTTAGCTCATGACATTTAAATATAGTAATTGATTTTAAGTACATATATGAAATGTAAATTAATTAAATAAGTATTAATTGCATTTTAACTAACATGTGCATAAAAAATATACATTACGGCATGAACATGTACATAAAATAAGTCTACTTAATGAATGTGCATAAACATTCATAACATGAACATGTATGTTTTGATGGTTGAATTTAGTATGTTCTTACGTGAAATTTGTATATGTTCTTATGTATGCACTTTTACATGTCTTATGTTATGTACATGCTTTTATGTATGTCCCCTTAAAACATCCCCTTTTAAGACATTAACTTGAGAATACAATACTTTTATGTTTGCTTTTAGCTTGTGACATTTAAATGTACATTACAATTGATTCTAACTACATGTACATGAAATGTAAATTAATTAAACATTAATTGCATTTTAATTGACATGCATGAAAAATATACATATGACATGAACATACATAAAATAAGTGTACTTAATGAACAAATGAGCATTCATAACACGAACATGTGTGTGTGTGTGTGTGTCTATATATATATATATATATATATATATATATATATATAACACATGAACATAGAATAGCATGTGTTTATGAAATAACATACATGTACATATAAAATATCTAGAATATAACATGTCTATCAAATGTCTAAAATAACATGTAATGTCAACTAGGGCCATGTCCCGATCCATGACCTGATGGTGTTCCATGTCCTCTAGATCTCTGTGTGAAATAAAATAAATATATATGTGTCATGCATACATGTCAAATAAATTAAATACTTATAATTTAAGAAATATTATATAAATATGTCTAAAATTACATGTGAGTCATGCTCCATGGGATCGCCAGGTGTCTGTAAATCTCAATAACCTAACATACTATCAGAAAGACCCTGGAGCATGTACATTTATAAATATTAATCATTTAATTCAAAAATTTAAAAGAAATATGTACTCGATTAGATACACATGTACATAAGTTTTAAATATTTAATCAAAATTTTAATAAACATGTATATCGTAGAAGTACATAATGCTCTCCCAATATTGCTCAAGTCTGAATCGTGTAACGACACCTGTGAGGGATCAATCTGATCATCTATAAGAAATGTATTGAAAAGTTGACGTGTTGCAAGGGCCTGGGGAGGGGGAGGTGCATCATCGTCAACTGTAGTCTACTGAGGAGTTGTAGATGGTGTAGGAATATCCTCCTCTCTCTATACACCCTGGGAACCTGATCTAGTAGAATCTCGCAAAAGAATGTGGGTGACATGTGATGAGATCCCACTCAGAGGAATCCTCGAGACTATTTGTAAAGCCTGATATGCGGAAAGCAGATCACTAGATAAACATGCGTCCATATGACGCAAAGAAGCCACATCTGATAAAGCTGCAACCTCAAGGGGAGATGGTATGTTTGATATATGGTACGGATCATCTATGTTGGAGGATGCAGGTGTAGGAATGGTAGTACAAGAATGTAACATGTATCTCCCACAGCGGTCAGATGACATCTCTTGAACCTATGTCACGATACTCTTGAGACTAGAATACATATCCCTCCTAGTGTCATCTGGTACACTATGTCCTGCAACTATCATTTCCAAACCTTTTGGCATAACCAAAAGGTTCAAACCTACCTTTTCTCACTGATTAGCAAGCGTAGGGGCATCAAATGGCTTGAAACTATTTGATAGATGTCCCCTCCCCTGACCAACATAACCTAGAAAATTTGTGTAATCGACCTCATAATGCAAATGAAATTATGCAAATAATTGTTTGCAGAAATATAATGAAAGTTCATCCTTCTGGGGCCACCTATGATGAGTAGCCAACCAGCGAGGATATATAAAAGGTGCAACAAGGTCATCTGTGCACCTAGTAACCATGTAACCTCTGACCTAAGCCCTATCCGTGTAATGAGGAAACATAGTCTTCACTATAGCGGTGGAGACCTTAAAGTCGATCTGTCTGTACTTCACAGTGCCAGTAACACTATGAGACAAAGAAGTGTAGAAAGTATCAATACTGATGCTATCATAAGGGTTGTATGATTCAACTATTTGAATCGTATGAACCAACTCCTCTCTAATACTATTCACACTATCCCTAGTAGGGAGGGTGGTGGATGTCTCAATAGTATGATTGAGAACCTCGATTGAACGAGTCAATCTAGCAATAGTATTTGTAAGTAACTGATATTTCTCCTCTCTAGAAGATGTAGATATACATGTAGAGCAGGCACTACCACCCCTCTGAACGCTAGCATCTCTTGATGATGCAGATGCTGCCCCAGAACAAGATGCCATGTATGATATAGAGAAAATGTATGCATGAAAGTATGTAGACATGTATATGTATATAAATCTCTGCACATGCATACACATATATGTACAATATTTTATAAAACAATCTAATTTAAAGCATGTGCATGTACATGCTATGATCATCTAGACTTTGTAAAAACTATATATAGGTCACAATATCTCAAGTACATAATTTAAAAGTTCAAAATGACAAAAAAAATGAATGATATCTGAAGTATGTATGGTTCATTATATTCAAGACTGGACTTGTTAACTAGGTTTGAAGTACATGTGGAACTTAACTAGGTTAGTTAGATAAGTAAATGACTAGGTTAACTAGTTCATTAAAACTAGCTTAAAAGTAAGGTTAATTAGGTTTGAAGTATGGTTAACTATACATGAACTACATGTATAGTGATGTTTTCAAATGTAGCTCATTTTATATGGGAATTATTAAATGTAATGTTTCAAATGATTGAAAGTGTTTGTAACATTTTACATTAACAAAATTTAAATATGTAGATTTAATCTAGAAACATGACAAAAAATTGAATGATATTTATAATTCAAGCATATTTAAATACATGTGTACATATACACAAATCACAAATTTGTACAACTCACATAAATAAAGCATAAATGTACATGTGGTTAATATTCTAGATTAACTAGGTTTGAAGAATGGAACTAACTAGAGGTTAACTAAATTTCACTAGGTTAACTAAGTTACAAGTGTAGGTTTGTTCAGTATGGTTGATTAGGTTTTAACTAAGTTTGACTAGGTTAACTAGGTTGACTAGGTTAAAGTTATGTTTGGTCAAGTATGGTTAACTAGGTTATCTAAGTTTGACTAAGTTTTAACTAAGTTTGAAATATATGGAACTAACTAGGGTTAAAAGTAATTTTGAATAGGTTTGAATTACATGGTTAACTACGTTAACTAAATTTGAATAATATCTAGCTAAGGCTAACTAGGTTAGTTCAAATTAGACTAAATTAACTAAGGTTAACTACAGTTAACTAAGTCAACTAGATTTCAAGTATGGTTAGTTCTATCTAAACTATGTATCTAGTGATGTTTTTACATGTAATGTAAATTATATGGGAATAATTTTCTAATGTTTCAAATGATTCAAAGTGTTTGTTACATTTTACATTAACAAAAAAATTAAATATGTATATTTAATCTAAACATGACAAAAAACTGAATGATATTTATAATTCAAGTATATTTGTACATGTGTGTGTACATGTACACAAATCACATTTCTACAACTCACATAAATAAAACATAAATGTACATGGTTAGTTTTGAAGTATGGAACTAACTAGGTTAACTAAATTTCACTACGTTAACTAAGTTAAGTAGGTTTGAAGTACATCAAGGTTGATTAGGTAACTAAGTTTGACTAAGTTAACTAGGTTGACTAGGTTAACTATGTTTGTTCATGTATGGTTAATTAGGTTATCTAAGTTTGACTAAGTTAACTAAGTTTGAAATATGAAATTAACTAAGGTTAAAATTAATTTTGAATAGGTTTGAATTATGGTTAACTACGCTAACTAAATTTGAATAAGATAGCTAAGGTTAACTAGGTTAACAAAATTTGACTAAGTTAACTAAGGTTAACTATGATTAACTAAGTCAACTAGATTTCAACTTTGGTTAACTAATGATAACTATGGTAAATAAGGTTAACTAATTTTTAATAGGTTAACTACATGTTAATTAAGGTTAATCAAATTAATTAGGTTTACTTAGAAGTTAACTATATATCATTTAACAAAAAAAATTACATTATAAAACATATTAATTAATTTTAACAATCTAACATAACTACAAATTATCCTAATAATCATTAAATAAATTAATATGTGTATACATCAATAAAAAACTTAAAAAATATTAAATCTTTATTTTTTTAAAAAAAAACCTACCTGGTGCAATCGAAAGTCTCAAGAGCGCTCCACAATCTTTGGAAGCCGCTATAGTTCAACTAAGTCGCTTAGAGCCTATGGTGAGAATATATAGTTTTTCTATGTTTTGGCCAAAACATGTTCTGGTCGAAACTGGTTCAGTCGAACTAGTTCCGACCAAGATGGTGGCAACACATTGACGCCACCTGGCGCCATGTGGCACCATGTGGACGCCACTTATATTTGAGCGGAGACGGTTTGGCTGAATACGGTCCGATCGAACCCATTTTTGGCCGAAACGTGTTGATTGTCCTCTATTGTGACACAAGTTCATACTTTTACCCCAATTCATTAATTTATTAAAAGAATTATAATTAATCCCTCAGTTAAGTCTCTTAATTCAACCTTCTAATTTAGAACTGATAAATCAATTCCTTTTAACTGGTGTGCATATAATCACATGATTACATTTTAATTATAATTAATATCTTTAGCACCACTTAAAGCAATTTGATAATTAATATCAATTTATATTATTCGAACATTTAATTTAGATTTAGATTTTATACTTAATTAAATCTTTAGTTTCATAATTTAGACTTTTAATTAAGTCTTTTAAATAATCAATGATATTTAATTAATTTTCATTAATTAAATATCTATATATTTAATATTTTCATATTCAAGATATAATTATTTTAATCTCATAATTAATCTTAATTAAATCTTTAATGCATTAATAACACAAAATTCACATCAATACACCTAATAAAGTAACACGAAGGAAAAACTAACCAAACCCATAAAGTAATAATCAAGCTCAAAGAAAGGGTTAACGAATGACATCACCTTGACGAATTTGAAGGGTAGCAGATAAGATACGTATCCACTATTTGAGGACAATACATGGCTTAGGTTGGGATTTAGACCTAGATAGTATCTCCCCTTTCTTACCATTGAGATATTGTGATAGGGCATGCTCATCTTGGCAATTCAAGGAAGTCGATGCCTAGTACCTGAAATCCTACATATATATATATATATATATATATATATATATATATATATATATATATATATATATATATATATATATATATATATATATATATATATATATATATATAACACCATAACATAAATAACATCATCAAATGTAAATAACCCTCATCATCTAACTAACATGCCACAAATCAAACGTTTAAAGTATCATATAATTGAATCATTGAATGTAACTGAAGACTTAATATTCATAAAAAGTGGTCTAAATGGGTTGGCATCATAAACATAAATGACAGTAAAGGGGTGGGCATTACAATGTGTACTACCAAATCTCTCCCCTCATTCATAGGACTTTGATGTTCTTCTTTTATACCAACAAATCCAAATTCTTCATCATTCTCACCATCTTTTTTAGATTCTTATCAGTCACACCATCATTAGAAACATAATAACATTTCTTTGAATATTTAGATTGATACTTCCTAGGATTTGCCTTAGAAACTCTCTCGGGACATCTAGATCCAAAATGACCAATTTTATTGCAATAAAAACATTTCAAAGGTAGTTTGCCTTCATACTTACCATCTCCCTTGGGTACTCTCCTAGAAATCAATTCTTCAATTTCTTCAAGCTCTTCTATCTCTTTAGCACTTTGATTTACTTGCTCTGGCGTCATATATCTAATTAGCTTTAGATATAGTTGATTTGAATGTAGTCTCAACTTTTGTAGGAGGATCACCAAATTTACTCCACTCAAATGTAGTTATCTTACTGAGTAGCATATATTTTTTCACTGTAGTCACTATTTTGATTTCTTTTATAGCTACAACCTTGTGTTTGTGAGGAGGTAAGGATATCAAAACCTTAGCCACAACTTCATCACCATCAGTTGTTCCACCAACACATCTCATCCCACAAACAAGATCTGTTACCTTCTACATGTAAGATGCAAAATCCTGATATTCAAAGCTTCAAAATTTCCTTTAAGTGTATGCAACTTCACTATCTTCACCTGAGGATCTCCTTCATGTAGAATCCCTAATTTTTCCCAAATCCGGTTTGCTATCTCCAATTTCAAACATTAGAATATTTTGAATTTGTCAAAGCACTTAGCAAGGATTTCTTGGCTCTAATGTTGACATCAAATTCCTTCTTCTGATCAGGAGTTACATTCGCAAGATCTGCAGGAGGATTGTGGTTTTTCTTTGTTATCACCCAATGCTCATTACCAAGGCACATCAAATGAGTCTCCATCCACCCTTTCCAGAATCTATAGTTTGTTCCATCAAATCGTGGACTTTCCTTTCTTAAATCTTTCATCCCAAATTAGCTCAAGTTGTTAAAATTTTCAAATAGGCACCAACTCTAATACCAATTGATAGAAATATAGCAACACCACACAACTGAGATGGGGGTGAATTAGTTGTGTCCTAATCTCATTAACTTTAACCACTTTGCAGATTTAAACACTTAACCATAGATCATAAAGATAAACATGAAAGCACAAAATCACAACATCACATGAACATAATAACACCAATATTTTTTATGTGGAAACCTTGTTAGGGGAAAAAAAAGGTGAGGATCAAACCCACAAGATGATGTAGTATGTTAAAAACATAATACTTTGTTAAACGTACAAAGGGAATGCACATGCATTCAAGAAAAGTGCCTAGAGGCCACTTCTCAATTACAACAAGGGAAGGCTCACTACCTTACAGATCAACTTGGACAATAATCTATTATTTATGAACTGACTAATAACATCTCCAATATGCCAATACAACTCTAATAAAGTACAAAAAATCTTTGCCTCAATTGTAGATTATGCTCATACCTCTTCACATAGTCACCAATACATCATGCTCGCACACACCTATCACTTTACACTAACAAATGATTACATTCTTGTATACACTTCATCAACTTATTTCTACAAGGTCATCCAGGGACCTAATTACAAAATAGTAATTTATTACAAATCAATATACAATTTGATTCATTCAATATCATATAAGACATAACAATTATCCATAAAAGCATCTTCGAGCACGTAACAACTCCATAAATCAAACCATGATACATTGAAACATGTTACACTAACCATGTCGGCTAAGAGTGTAAAGAACAATAATCTGTAAACTCTATCACACCAGAAACATAGCTTGGGATCCTCAAATCAACAAAAAAATCATGTCAAGAACACAAATCCCATTCCTAAACATGTCATAGGCTTCACATCTCAAAATACTATCACACTGATCAACATCGATTCAAATACTGTCATACTATCTCTTCCTAAACACTTCCTAAACATCAAAATACCAGTCTTAGATAAACCACACATAAATGTCTTAAATCATCATGTGAACCTCTGCAACTTGACAAAGATCAAGTATAGACATTCCTCAACACATTTTTAGCTTCTCACCAACTGATATGAAATACAATAGCCTTACCAATCCAATCAAATTATTGAACATCCTTGTAACATCTCTACAACACTGTCACAACAAAGAAATATTTTGGCATCAATGAAAACACATCTCTTAAATATGTGAGAGCAATCTCTTAAGCTCATATTTGCATGATATCCTAACAAGATATACATTTCATGAAATAAAATTGGCTTAATTGAAAATGCCTCTCTGATAAAATAACTGAAATCAAGTATGTGGAGTATGAGATCTATCTTACAATATTCCACCTTCCTAAATACCTCATTTGGCTTGAGATTGAAAAATACATATATAATCATAAAATATATATACCATAATAGTTGATAGACACATCATGAGGTCTATAAACTATGTTTTCATATACAAATTTGATATCAAAAAAATATAATTTACATAGTTAAATATTTGTAGTGGTATGCCAGTATATCACAAAATTAAAATGTATCAAATCTCCTTCAAGTATTCACAAACCTATTCACACCTACACAAATTAAAGACTTAATTTCAAAAAAAATAAATTCTCTAGTCATAGACCTATAATAGCCTTTTGGAAATTAACATTAAAAAAATTTCATTAAAAATAGAAGCTCTTTTCTTTTCACAAAATACTCATATATTAGACACCCTTAAAATATTTCTAAAACTTTTCCAAGAAAAAACCTTCTAATATTCTTCACAGTTCTCATCCATACCAAAAATGAATGTATACCTTATATAAGTTGAATGATATAGATATAACCATTTAGTACGTAACAAATCAAGAATGACATTCAACTAACTATATTCCCTAATAATCTATTTAGTCATAAAAGAGTACTATATACAAACCATAATAGACATCGGTTGAGAAATATATTACCAGATTTGTATGTCAATTTTTAAACCACTAAGATTCCATGATGTTTTTTCTCTTCTTCAGGTTAATATTATTTCATTCCAAAACTGTAACTATCAAGAACCCAGTGCCCTATCTCTTTGAGATAGGGTTTCAAAATGAAACCAAAAACAAAATTGTTTCCTTCATATTTTAGGGCATATGTAAATCATAATAACCATAATGACATTCTATATGTCAAACACAATAATACCTTCAAATATAAACCCATACACACATATTAGAAAATGATAATATATTTCTTGTTCCCTTTAGACCAAAACCCAACATAATGATTCCAACCACTTTACTCATGTTTTGCAAAAGAGACCTATGCATATATGTTATGTGAATACCAATGCCTTTGAAACCAGGGACCAATGATGCTTTACAAAAGAGACTCCATGTGTATTGTGAATAACAGTCTCACCTATGCCTCTGAATAATGTTGTCATTCTTGACTTTACAAATGATAATGTCTAATCTGAATGATTATAGCACCTTATTAAAATCTCATTACATGAAATACAATGAACATTATAAGCAATAGGCACACAATGACTTATATAACTTGGGCATAGTAAAATGTTTTTGATTAAGGTAAAATCAAGTTTTACATGGACCCGAAACCAGAGTTTAATACAACATAAGATAGAGCATTAATGCAAAACAAAAAGGAACCACAGCAGTGAACAAAAGACAGACAGTTCAAAAGAAAAAACAAGAGACGAAACCTACATCAAAACATCTACCAGCCAAAACAAGCTAAATTTCTTTAATCATTTCCTTCACCTTCTTTTGGAGATCTTCCATCTTCTAGATAGTTTCTTGTAGTTCCTTTAGCTCTGTAGGTTTTTCAGGAACCTTTCTCTGAGTGTGACCTCTAGTTCTCATCCCCGACCCTGTATTTCTAGTTTCCTCTTCAATAGTTATTGTGGTTCTTTCCAATATGTTTCTTTCCAGATGATTATGCAGCATTTTTAGGTTCATTACTGTCACCTTCAGACCTTCATTGCTATGATTCAGGACACCTCTTATCATGTTGTCATGGTAGTTGATTTTAGTCTCTAAATTTTTCATCTTTTCTTTAACTTTCTTTTACAACTCAGCAGTACCATCCTCTACAGACTTTTTATTTTTAACCTTATCAAAAAGCTTATTTTCCATTCTTCCCATCTTAGTCTTCATGTTATTCATAGTTTTTTCCATATCCTGAATATGGATCTCCATTTCCTGCATTTCCTTCTTCCAGTCCATGTTCTCCTCTTAGTTCTCCTCTATGTTCTTCTCCTCCTTGAACATACAATCTTCCCTCTAAAGGGTTCCAAAATCCTCTTTGTTATTGGCTTTCTCCAGCATGGCCATCTCATCCTTTCCGTGCTCCCCTCTAGTAGAGTTCTCCTCTCCGGTATCACTAGTAGAAGGAAAGATACCATCCTCCTTTCCTTCATTTTCTTGGCCACCTATAAGACCCTTCGAAGCAACATTCTCCACTTTATTATCCTCCTCTCTGGATTTTCCTTCCCCCATCTCAGGCCTGGCATCATTCATTTTATTCTCCAAAGGATCGTTCTGAGAAGAAATGACCTCCTACACAGTGTGAGTTCCAACCTCCTCTTTCTCAGCATCCTCCATAATAACAGGGGTATCTTTTAATTTTTCTTCCGAGGGGTCACCATGGGTTCCTTCTTCTTCCTCATCCACTTCCTCCTTGTCTTACCCTTCATCATGACTAGTCTCCTCCTTGTCTTCATTCCCCTCCTCTAGCCACTCGTTCATTTCCTCTTCTTGATAACTTCCATAATCTTCCTCTTTCTCATTGCTTTTCTCTTCCTCTTCTGTCTCCTTCTCACTATCTTCCACAAGAACACCCTTTCCACTTAATTGGGGATTGAGCGTAGTCTCCTTCTCTGTTGTATCCTTATCTTCAAAAGTAGCAGAAAGTTTTCCTTTTTTTATCTTTCTTTTCTTGCTAGTCTCAAGTTCCTTCTCCTCCTCAATCTTCGCCTTTCTTTTCTCCTTGATTTTTTTAGGGATAGTAAAATGTTAATAACTTATCACTAAAATATTGATAATATATTAATAAATTATTAGTGATAAAGGATATAAGCCATTAATGTCTAATGCAAATTAAGATGCATAAATTATCAAATAACAGAGATTCCAATGAAGATGATTAGTGAACCTATATTTATAGCTTGTGCACACTGGATCTAACCACATTTCATCATGAATCACTGTAAATATATATCAAATGTGTGTAAGTATACCACTATCAAGAATGTATCAATCAAGTCTATCAAATGTATGCAAGTATACCACTATCAAGAATGTGTCAACAAAGTATATCCCACTGTTATACCTATTCAATTATCAAATGAATAATGTGCCAATCATGACAATGAAAGATCGAGATATACCACCAATTATATGAATGTGTCAACCAAGTATATCTTACGGTTATACATATTCAATTAGCAAATGAATAATGTGTCAATCATGACAATGAAAATCAATATATATCATCAATTATAGGCAATGCACATATAAAATGATCAAAGCATATCAACACCAACCATATTAATAAATAACACTAGCAGATGTATCTTTGTGTGTCTTTGTCATCAAGGGAAACAACTGAGAGGGACAACATAAAAGGCCTATATCTCATGGATGATAGTGTTGACATTAGTATCACAATCACTAGTAGTCATCCACTATATAACTAAGTAGAGTCAATTAAGAACCTTCTCATCCACCTTGAAATTAGGGCAGAAATGGAATGTTAGATTGAGGTAATAAGTAGTTGCATGGATGGGCTTGTGAAACTAAAGGTTCCATCTCTGATCAATTATCCCCCAAATTAGATGATACTTACTCCCATATCCTCCATAGATAGATATAATGGCCTCCTTGACCCTATCCATGTTCTCTTATTTATAGCCTATAGTAGGCTTCTTACTATAAGTAACTCATAGGAGAACTACCATGGGCTCAATGAACTAAAAATATTGTGAAACATTAACATTTAATCATGAATGAAAATAAACAAAATTTCAAACAAAATAAAAATAAAAATTTAAAATTTAAATTAAAAGTAAAACATAATGAAGAATTTATAGAAAATTTACTTGCAAAGTCTTTGTACAAGGGGCCCAAAAGCCTGGCTCATCAAAAAAATAATCTGCCACATCAATCCTTGCAGTGGTCATAGCGCAAGATGAGGTAGTCCACTCCTCATCAACAAAAATGCACCTCAAATTTTTCTTTGAATGATTCAAGGAATGCAATGTGATGAAATTTGTGGGAAATCTTGTGATTTCAGGATCATCCATATACTTCTACCTTGTATATTGCATCATTTTTCTAATGACCCATTTGTGATTGTACATGAATTTGTAAATATTTTTGGCCTTATCTACACATGTCTTGACCCATGTAATATTTCCAATATCCTCCAAGATGAGGTCAATAAAATGGGAGGCACATAGAAACCAAAATATGCTCAAGTGTCTCTACATCAAAATTTTACCCATAGCAACATAATTTGTTGCATTGTTGGTGACCACTTGAAATATGTTTTCTTCACCCACCTCACCTATGGCCTTCCTATATGCTCTCACATAGGTATATGCCATTTTTTCTATATGTAGAAGAATCCATGTACTTGAGGAACATGTTGGAACCTGAAAATAAAGAAAAATCAATGATCAATCACTAAATCATAAATTACAAATATTTATCATCAAATCAATTTCAAATTATTCAATGCATTTAGAGAAGTAGAATGACCAATTAGATCTATAGGAAATAATAAAATTTACGAGCTCCCTATTCCTCCTATTGATCCAACCATCGATCTTGATGGTGCAACCCTTTTTCTTCAAAACACACATTGGTCCTATCATTCAAATTTTACACCATCAACCATTTCTAAAAAAGTGGGTCACTTAACTCAATATCATTAGGGGTATGGAACCCCACCCCACAAATGGTTACAACATCTATCTTACCTTTCCAATTAAGATACCTATCACAAATAGATTGAATAAGATGAGTATGTGTAATAAAAAATTATTAGACAAAGAAAACTATAAATTTAAAATTTAAAATAATCAAATTAAAAAGAATTACCCAGCTACGAAAAATGGAATGTTTCACAGTACCAAAACTTTTCAATTACTTTTTTAGAAACATCATTTACCTCCTTGTTCCAATGTATTCTCTCAAGTGAGGATGGTGAACTAGGAGTGGTGTGTGGCTAAAAATATGAATCCATCCTGTATTTCAAAAATCTAGGACCAATGCTAATAGTACCACTAATAGAAATGGTATCAAAAGCACAGGTAGAAGAACTGCAATGGTATGGAGGCATGGAAGAAACCTCTCCAAAACAACCTCCATCCGAACATGATCCAATAATTTCCAACTCCTCATGTTGTATCTTCTTTATTTCTTTTAGCACTTCAAAAGTTTCTAATTGCATTTGACATTCACAAACAACCTTAGCAATTTCTTTGTCATATGGTTCAACATCATGGTCGTGTATTTCAGAAATATGGTATTTCAATCTATTGATGCCACCATGAAAAAGATCTTAACAATATTTACATTTATACTATCTTGTTGTTCTACCCTGAAAATATTTGGTATGTTTCCAAGTTTCATCCTTTTGACTTTTTTTAGTGGTCTTAGGATTAGCCTTAGTTGTAGGAGAAAACATTATGAAAAAAATATAGTTTTCAAAAGCTCAAGGTTGCTGCAACAAGACAATATTACAAAAAATATTAACATTTGTGCATTGTCATTCATAAAGTTAGAAAGTAATAAAAAAATAGGGTTTGTCCCAAAAAAGATGTAGGGTTTGTATTAGTAATTTTGTAACTTTCTTTAAAATGTACAGTTTGATGATTTGTTTTAATAATTTCAAAAAATGTAGGGTTTGATGTTTGAAGTTTGAATTTGAAAGGACAACAATTAAAATGTTTTAAAAAATAAACGATGAAGGTTTTTGTTTAGAAAATACCCAAAAAAACTAAAAAAACCCAAAAGATTAAATCTTACCTCTTAGAATAAACTTGAAATGAGATGCAACCTCTTTGGAATTGTTGGTATGAAGCTTGTGAAGAACCAAATGCAAGTATGAATCTACCCCAATGTAATTTGTTGGCGATTTTTTGTTCTTCCTCCTTGTTGGTTGCTCTTCTATGCCCTCTTCTTTTTCCTTGCAACTCACTCTTCTCCTCATTTTTCTCCAATGAGCTCACTTTTAGGGTTGAGAAGACCAAATAGAAGAAAAATAATACTTAAAACACTTTGTTTTTCTATTTTTTGAATGCAATTTTTAGTAATGACAATGGTTGAGTCCCATCATTGGGACTTGTTGAGTTGAGAGCTTTGGCGAGTTTCTGTTTGGACTCACCCGAGTTTAGGTTCAAGCCCCTAGGACTCGTCGAGTCTTGGAGAGTGCAGAAGAGTCTCAAAACTATGATATGTATACGTATAGGTGTATGTGTATGTGTATGTGTATATACATACAAATTAGGAAAAAAAACAATAGAAAAGAAAAGAAAAAAATATTTAAAAGTATTAAAAAGAAATTAAAATGGTATATAAAGAGGTGAATGAGGAAGACATACATTCTTTGCATTTAAATGTTGCACGAACTATTTGACTAAATTCTTGTGAGCTAAAGTTGGAAAAGAAGCAAATTGTTGAATTTTTTTGGTAGGGACGTTACAATGCATGATGCTACTTTTATTTTAAGCCGACAGTTTAGAGCACATTAGTGAATGGGAAATAAAGTTTTCAATTTTATATTAAATTGTATTGATCCTTGGAGTCTTGATTGATTTTCGGGTCAATGCACAAAGTTGGGTACCAATTCCGTGGAAGTCTTGTAGAAATGAAAGATGTCGCTTGAAAAGGGTGCCCGTTTTCAAAAAATGGGTGCCCGTTTTAGGTTCAGGCGCCCGATCCTAAATTCAAAAAATGGGTGCCCATTTTTTTCAAAATGGGTACCCATTTCAAAATGGGTGCCTATTTCTATTTTTTTTTTAGAATTAAAAATGCATTTTAACACTTCATTTAAAAAAAAATAGGCACCCATTTTTTGAATTTAAATAACGGGTGCATGTTTCTTAAGAGATGAGAGGGAAGCACACATCCGCCTCGGATTTTGTTCCAAAATCAGTTTGGTTTAGGCTTGGTAGAACCAAGCCTATGCCTTGACCTCCAAAAATTGGGTTAAGGCACTGGAATGTCAGATTTCTGTCTTGCCATAATTTTTTGAGGACCTTCTTGATTGTATCTTTTTACGAAACAAAAACCCATTAGAGTTCTCACTGTCCTGATTTCAAAAATGTAAATTTTATAGTGATGTGATTATTTTTACTATTTTTGCATTATTTATTAGTTAAAAGTGGTACCTAAACGTAAAATAGTGAGGTTCACTAAAAATTTAATAACTTTTTTTTAAGGTTTTTTGGAAAATAAATTATATGACATCAATCTAGATACAATTCTCTTCAAGAATTTTTTTTTTTTGAAAAAATATGAAATTCTCATCAAATTATGGTGGCCGTACACCAAAGGTTTTGAAAATGTGTTTTATGGTCAATTAAAAATTAATTAAAAAATATATATTCAATAAAAAAAAGGAAAAATATGCTTATCAATATTTGGTGTCTTAGGTATATTTTCCCAGAAGGATTTGCAAAAATTCATTTATTTAAGTCAAAATATGGTGGTCGTACACAACTATGGTATGGTCCTGAAACAAGCATTTTGAAAACATGGTTTTTAAACATTCCTACTAAAAAGCAATTTATACCATGTGGGTATTTAAATAAATTACATATTTAAAAATTAGACTATGAGAACTACATTTTCTATTACTTATTTTTTTTGAGATTCAATCTCTAAGTGCCTCAAATTTAGACATCAATTGACAAGAAATTTGAAAAAAAAAGAGAAAACACTTCCACTTTTTACCCAAAAGTGGGACTCAACTTCTTGCAACCACCCTTTCTATTAATCTATATGTTAATTAATGCCAAATTTAATTTTAATTTTAATTTTTTGTCTTTGTGAACCTTTTTAAACTTAGCATAATCTATTTTTCAAAAGTTCGCAATAGTGAGCATAGAAATTCTAGGAGGAGACACACTGAAGTGGATTGACTCTAAAGAATGGCCGAAGATGTTTAATTTGAAGCATGCAACTGATTGGTTTGAAGCTAAAAAATGTGTAACATAATTAGGTATGTTATGGGAAATCCCATTACTTTTGATTATCACCACAAATATTGATAGGCCAATTTTGGGAATAAACTAGAAAGGTCAAGAGATGTTCTATGTTGATTCTTTTCCTCTACAATTCTTGTTGTACAATAGTTCATTTTCCTCTATTATTATATCCTTTTGTATTTTTCTTTGCATTTTCCTCAAAATATTTCATTCTTATCAGTGTGCATTCAAATCAGCCCTACACATGGTGTTATGATTGTTTGTTTGAATTTTCCCCTTATTTTGTGATTGCAAAATTAATCTATAAATGAACAATCCTTATACTTGAAGATCATACATTATAAGATAAGGAAACACTTACTATTGAAATGTATCTTTCTTTTGAACAATTAAAAGTTTAGTTGATTCATGTGTTTCAATTTGCATTTTATAAGAATATTTTTTTCTTTGCTTGTGTGCATTTATACTACTACATATGATATTATGATTGTATTTTCTATGTTTTTCCTTGTTTTGTAAAGCATCTATATTCTACCATAATTATAGATTGTAAAATTAAGTTGTGTATTTTCATTCTAAAGGTGCATTTGTTTTGGTTGAAAATTATAAAGAATAAGATATGGAAATTCTTATTATCAAAATATCTCTTTCATTCAAACAAGTAAAAATCAAAGGAAGGCATTTGAATTGGGCCTACAAATGTTCTTATGGTTACATAATTGAAAATTTTATTTTTTCTTATAAGCATCTAGATTCTATATTATTTGGAGATTATAAATTAGGTTAAACATTTTCATTGTAAAACATTTTCTTTGCTTGAAGATTAAAAATAGCATAAGGATATATGTATTGTCAAAATATAGTTGTCTTTTGAAAAGTAAAACTCAAGGGAATTTCTCCTAGGTATCCTTTTGTGAAATAAAAATAAAAATTTTGGTTTTGTTTTTCAATATTGTGATATAAAGAGTTACAATTATCATGTTAAGGTAAACGAGACACTATTAATTCTTGAATAGTTTGTGATTTATTTAGTTATTGAATCAACAAACTTGATTTTGGTATATGTAATTTCTTTATTAGAAGGATCAAGCTTTGCTTCTTCCCATAGTTTCAGTTTTTTTATATAACCTTCCTTTTAGGGATGATGAAATAAAGGCGTATCATCCTTTCCACACTTGACATTCTCTTTTTATCTAATAGGAGGTTGGATTTTTCTTGACTCAAGGGTAAAATTTAGGTTTTCAAATTGTGAAATTTGTCTTGAAAGTGCATTATTCAAATTGAAGCAAAAAGAATGAAATTAAATCAAATTCCATGAATGTCCAAAAATAGGTCAAAGGGATTGGAATGCACGAAGGGTACCAAATAAAAGAACTTGGGAAAAGAGGCCCTGGATTGATGTAGTATTTGATTTGATAAAATGAACACTCCCTCAATTCATTGTAAATTTTGAGTTTGGTGTCCATCCTCCACGTCATGGCTATCTTTCTAGGCTCACTTCTCACATTCATATATTTCAACCTTGGGGTGATTTTACTTATTGTTGAACACACTTTGGATGCTGAGAGGGGAATGAATCAACATAAAATAAAATATCACTTGATTAATCAACTAACTTCAATAAATACCACATAAAACATTAAGAAAATAATGCACTAAGACATCAACACATGAACACCAAGATTTTTTATATGTGGAAAACCCAAATGGGAAAAACCACGGTGAGCACTTTCCCACAAAGATAATTCACTGATGTATTTAGTCTATAATTACAAAGATAGTAGGATCTCACTACTCTAGACTTACAATCAAAGGATCACTACCAATACAAAATTGAATATAAATGAGAGCTCACTACTTTGGACTTGCAAAGAAAGGATCACTAGAAAAGAAGAAAGATAGAATATATAACTTGTCACCCAAGATTTACTGTCCTAGGGACAAGTTACATAGAAATATTCACAATAGAAAAAGGGAAATTCTCCAATGATGCAGTTGATCTACACAATACTATCAAACTCTCTTTCTTTTTTCCAAAGCATACATTGTACTTATATACAAGATATATCACTGGAGTTTACAACAAGGTAGGTCATGCTAAACTCATATTACAATTAAGTTACAAGTCTTCCATGTCAATAGAAAAATACAATAAGGTCCCATGCCAGAAGCATCCAAACCAAAACATAGATTACACATAACATGGACCCATATGGATAGGAGATATACATTAAATACATAGGTCACACATAGTACTCACCCATATAGATAAGATATAAACATTAAATAAACTACCTGGACCAAAAATATGAAGCATGATCCACTCTAGGAGAGAGATATACCATGAACACACTACACATAGCCCGAGTACTATATCCAAGATTACTGAAACAACTTCTATAGCCTTCTCAAACATGTAGTAACTGTCATGCCCAAAAAAATACTATGCAAAAACACACAATTTTTTTTTAAAACATCTAAAGTTATATGAATAAGGAGAACATGCTAGATTAGGACATTAGTGTTGACATGCGAGGGGTATCATGGCCAACAAGGTCATGTGGTGATCCCACACACATAACCGGGTTAGCCAACCTCCCTCTACAACATGGTTAGGGTTGATTAATCCAAAGAGATACAACTTAAACAATATATCCGATGATGCTAACAATGATAAGTTTAGGAAAGGGTTTACAGTTGGTCATATACAACTTGTTGCCAATCATTAGAGGGAACATAGAAAATGACAAAGTCTAATGATAGTTGGTTAATGAACTCCTAATCGATAACTATTAACTACGCAATATGAAAATTTGATAGGAAGAGTCAGACGTAATCCCTAGAAGCTTCATTAGTTTATAAGTTCACAATAAAATAGTTCTCATCAAGTTACTCAATCCCTAAAACAAATTCAGTTTTAGGCAACTACCATAGGGATAATTTAATCCATAAAATAAATAGGTGTGTACAAATACCTATATGGAATTAATTTATTAAATAAAAATATACGTTTAAACAAACTATATGTAACCACTTATATAATAGATAAATAATTATAAATCAAATAATAAGTCAACTATTATATGAAATTTACCCAACATATCATTAATCCAATAACAATTTTATTACCAAACCATTATTGATCAATATTTAAATTAAAACATTAATTGAAATCTAATTGAAAAATTACTTTCTATACATTTAATAAATAAGTTAATTTAAACAATGTTTATTCATATAAATTAAAAAATTAATTAAAATGCAATTACATAATTAAATGAAGTTTTGGGAGATTTAATATTAATAAAATACATAATGTGCAATAAATAAATTT
>BSBK01009237.1:235000-304670 GCA_027943335.1 Chamaecyparis obtusa | reverse complement strand
ATATAAATATTATTTTTTTTTAAATATATATACACATATATATATACATACATATATATATATATACATGTATAATATATATATACATGTATATATACATATATATAAACATGTGTAATATATATATACATGTGTATATATATATATACATGTGTTATACATATATATTATACATGTGTGTGTGTGTGTGTGTGTGTGTGTGTGTGTGTGTATATATATATATATATATATATATATATATATATATATATATATATATATATATATATATTAATGTATGTTTGTATGTATGTATGTATGTATGATATTATACATATATAATTTAATAAACTAAAAACTATTTTGCAAAGTTTATAGAAAAGCAATACTTTAATTAAATAAAAAAATTAAAAAAATCCAAACTTTAAAAAAAAATTAAATCTAAGGCTTGTGGCAACTGGCATGCCACCGCAGCCTCCTCTCTAAGAGAAGGATTGTGGCGGTGACCTTGCCACCATAGCACCCATGTGGGGGTTTGCATGAGGCAGTTTTGCCACCACAGTCACCCACCATGGGGACTGCGGTGAGAGAAACTTCCACTGCGGTAACCCCACATTGGGGTTTGCGGGGGCAGTGCCCCTCCGCCACCGCCAAGAGATGGAAGCGAGTCGGTCTGTTGCAGTAGCTAGTACCCGACTCTCCTACAAGGGTTATAAAATAAACAAAAAAAGATATTCATTTTTTAATATTATTAATAAACCTTTTTTTAAAAAAGGGCATTCTCTATACTATAATAAAATAATTAATCTGCAGCATTAGCTTAGTATAGAAAACAAATGAATGACTGGTGAAACCCAATAGAGACAATTCTCTTTGATTTAATATAGAGAACTTAATCAAAATATTAAAATAGGATTTAAAGCACTATAGTAAAAATAAACTTAGAGATTTAAATCAAACCCTATTTTTTTACCTTGTTGGAATTTGTGTTGGTTGTAGCCTTTCTTTGGGGATGCCATGAAGTTTTCTTGTAGATTTCTATATGATTTATTGTTTAGAAAAATAATGCATATATGCACAAGTATATATGTATGTATATACACACTTATGTGTGTGTATACACACACATATATACTTGTGTGTATATATTTTTTCTTATTTTCTTCACCCATGCTCCAAGGCCCTACCTGCAACAACCAAATGGTGAAACTAGGGTTTTGGCAAAGTTTTAATTTAGGGCCTAACCCTAATTTCAAAATTAGGGTTAGGGTTGGCTTTTGGAGCCATTTTTTCAATATTGAATTTTTTTATTATGACTTTTCGTTTAATTTTGGTTTAGTGGTTAAATTATTGGTTATTATAATTAATGGTTGTTGACTTTATACAATCACCTTTTGAAATTTGATTTATTAATAATATTTTATTTTAATCTTGAGATTTCAAAAGATTCCCTTTTAATTATTTTATTGGAATTTTAAAGGTTTGGTCATTAGATGACTGATTTTATTTTATTTTAAATTTAATAATGTTTGGAGCATCAATTAAATGGTCCCTTTAATATTTTAATATTATTTCCCGAGATTTGTATTTTTAGATTTAAAATTTAATAATTTATTTCCAAATGAATATTATTATTGTTTTAACATAAAGTTGGAGATAAATTTATTAATTTTTATATTTAAATTGGTTTTATTATTTTCTTATAATAAATGGATTATTTTTTAGGGGAGACTAATTTAAATATCCAAAGTGGGACATAAGTAAATTATTTCTCCCTTAGCATTAATGTCAAATTTTATATTAATATCTTTATATGGTTTTTTATGATGAAATTAAAAATAATTAATAAACTTTGGAACTTTATGTCTTAAGTTAAAATTATAATATTTGAACATTATTATTTTATGGGTAATAATTTCTTAACCTTAATTTTTGCTAAGGATTATTATCTTGATCTTATTCTATCATTTTATATCTTTATTAATATTTTTGCATTTTCGATCCTAGTTGGTAACTTGGTTCACGTCAGGAACCATTAGGGTTATGATTACGATTGAATTAATCTTTATTTTGAATTGAACCTTTTTGGGGTGTGTTGACCCAACCTTTGACTTTTGATATTTTCTAAGTCTAATTTTTCACTTGATTTATCTCCTTTATTAACTCTTGTTTTAAACCATGTTAGGGTTTCTTAGAGAGCTAGTTACAGTTTCAAGTGAACTGATGCAGTTATCGATCAAGGGATGTTGGCAAGCTAGCGCATGCCATGATACCTCTTGTGAGTTAACATGTGTTGGTTATTGCTTCTTTTTCCATGTCTGGCCAATAGTAGCCATCTCTTAGCAGTTTGCAAGCTAGATTCAGACCATTAGAATGAGACCCACATATGCCCCATGAACTTTACCTAACGCATGCTCGGATTCTTCCTTTTCTAGACACATTAAGAAAAGTTCCATGTAAACCTCTCCTATACAGGTTTATTATCCATGATGGCATACCATGAGGAGTTGAGGATAAGGTGTCTTTTTCCATTTTTGGTTAAGTTATCAGGGATACCTCAGTCTCAAAGGTAAGAGTAGACATGGCTATTATGTGAGGAGTCTTATCCTATGATGGTATGGATTATTTGGGAGTCAATGGAGTTGTATGATGGGTAATGGAGTTCTTCTACTAGGAACTCATAACGGAGATCTTCACCTTGCTAGGGTAAGGAATCTAGGGTAGAAATTGCATTAGCAACTCTATTTTCTATCCTTGGGATTTTCTTAAATGTGATGAAGGTGAAATATTTCTTGAAATCATCAACCATTCTTTTTTAAGGTATGATTTTATCATCCCTTGTCTAATAGACGCCATTGATTTGGTTGATCACCAGTTGAGAGTCACCATGGATATGCAACTCAAAGATGTTCCATTTGAGATTCAACTTCATCTCATTGACTAAGGGCTTCATATTCAGCAATGTTGTTTTGTACAAGGAAAACAAATTGTGTACACCTTAGGAATAGGTATCTCATAGGAGTAATAAAAAGTACACCTTCTCCTGAACCTTTTTGAGTGAATGAACCATCAAATAATATCTTTTGAGACCTATGAGTGATGTGCATGATAGATCCATCTGGGAACTCCACATTGATTGGTTGATTTTCTTGGAGTGGAGCCTTAGCCAACTGATTTACAATCGCTTTCCCTTTGATAGCCTTTCGTTCAACATATTCAATGCCAAACATGGTGAGGATGATGACCTATTTAGCCCAACCTATCAGTCAAGGCATATTTTCTCAGGAGATATTTAAGTGGGTCAATTTTGGCAACCAATTATATGAGATGTGCCATCATGTAATATCTTAGTTTTTGTGATGCAAAGACCACTACCAGACAAGCCTTCTCAATCACCGAGTAGTTAATTTCATAGAAGACCAATGTTTGATTGATGTAGTAGATGGACCATTCCTTTTTGTTCTCGTATTATTGTGCAAGGAGTGCCCCAGTGATGTTGTAGTGGCTGAGATGTACAGAATCAGTGGCTTACCCTAGATAAGAGACATCAAGACTGGTGGATTTTCTAGATATTCTTTGATTTGATTGAAGTGCTAGGCATATGTTTCATCCCATTGATATGATACTCCTTTTCATAATGGATTTTTGAATGGTTGTGCCTTGTAGCTAGTTGGGAGATGAATCTCTTGATTGACTGAATCCTCCCTTGAAAGGTTCTCATTTGGCTAAAGTTCTTTGCTCGTGGAATCTCAAGAATGTATTGTACATTTGTAAGATCCACCTCAATCCCTTTTTTTGAGACAATGTATCCCAACAATTTTCCAAATGTCACTCTGAATGCACATTTATTTGGTTCAACCTCAATCTGAACTACTCCCATTTTGTCTAGAATCTAGTCTATATCTCATAGATGTGTGGATCATTTCTTTCTTTTGAAAATTGTATCATCTACAAAATCTTCCATGTTCTTGTGGATCATATCATAGATAGATGGTTTTAATAACTCTCAAGTAAATTTCACTGGAATTCTTCAAACCAAATGGAATTACATTCCAATAGAAGATTCCCTAGGCACAGGTGAATGTTGTTTTCTCTTGATCTTCCAAGAAATTATGATTTGGTTATATCCAGAGAAGCGATCTATTAACGAATACATCTCATATCCAGTGTAATGTCCACAATCATATCAATATTGGGCAGAGGAAGATCATCCTTCAGACATTCCCTATTGAGATCTTTGAAGTCTATGCACACTTAGATGAATTATCTATTTTTATACAGGCCACACAATATTAGAGATTGATTCTACATATGCAATTGCTCTGATGAACCCAGCTTTGAGCAATTTTTCCAACTCAGCTTTGACTAGAAGAACCACATGAGGATGCTTTTTTGGATTTTCTATTTAATAGGTTTGACTCCATGTGAAATTGAGAGATGGTGCATTATAAGATTTGGATTCAATCCAGGCATATCGGAGTAGGTCTATGAAAAGTTGATTTTCTTTTATTTGAAGAACTGGGTGAACTTTGTGAGTTCTTCTATTGATAATGATTGTGCTAGATGGATCACCTATGGATTCTCTTTAGTACCAATGTTCACTGAATACGTTGGCCTCTATCAAAATTGATGGTCATTCCTAGAAGTGACTTGGCAAGATATCAAGTACCCCATCCTTTGGCACCTCAAGGAGGTTTTCACCATTGAATGCATCTTTTATTTTTACTATTTTCTATTCTAAAATAGCCACACTATGGTTTTTTCCCTTAGAACATTTATTTCTTTTCATTTTTATTTTATGATTGAGGTTCTTTATATCTTCTTCATTCATATCATGCTAGGTATCGGGTGGAAGAGGTAACTGGTTCAATGGAATTAAGATAACAAGCCAAGGAATAATCACTAGGAAAGGCGGGGATACCAAATGGCTCATTTTTTTGTGACCATTAGATTAGATTAGGATGTGTGAGGGCTAGCTCATTGGATGGTTTCTAGGGAATTCATAGTATGTTCATCATAACTCATGACCGATAAGTCAAGATCTAGGTCATCACTTTGGAATAAAGTGTCTATACCAGAAGGAATATCATTGTTGTCATCAAAATTCACATTGGATATATAAAAACCTAACTCGTTTGGTATAACCCTAGGGTGTGGATTCCTTTCTCATGCTATCTTGGTGTTTATTCCACTCATTTTATGAAGCCATGTCCTAAGAGGGACTATTTTAATCCTAGAACTTGAGAGGAATCTATTGATGTCATTGTTTATTTGGTCTAAGTTTTTGTCTGTAGATACTCTTTCAAGTTCTTCTTGAATCACCTAGGTGTCTACCTCTACCTCATTTGTGTCTTGAGTCACTAGGCTAGAGAACCTATGAGTTGTTTGTGATAGGAATTCTAGAGATTCATCATTTTCCCAAGGCCCCAATTTTCTATAGCCCTTGCATTTGAGCTTTCACCTTGTTCAAAATTAGTAGAATATTTTTGTATCACATACACTTCTATATCTATTGTAACATTTGAGAGCACATCCCATTCATACTCATGTGAATTCATCTGGCTATCTTCAGACCTACCTATGTATCGTGCAAGGGTCATGGGAGGTTCTTCATCCTCACTTGGATTGTTTTTCTCTTGTTGTCTACTCTCTTGCATAAGTCTCACCCTTTCATATTCTTGTGTTGATATAGGTGATTCATTAGGATCAATAAAGTGGGAAAGATCCAACACGTGTGTTATAGTTACCAGCTTCCCCCAGTTAGGGTGTCTATAAAGTGATCCTTAGTTTAGCTCATGTTGAGTTATCAAGGGTTATTTCATTGGTGGACTTGGGTCAAGGACATTTCTATACCATTATGGAATACATGGTTGTCTATAATGATCAAAATCCCTTGCCTCAATATGCAATAGCCTTTCAAAGGGTATATTTTTATTTTTAGCATCTTCCTCACTTTTTGAATCGAATACAGGTCCTCCCCGATTGACTATAGGATGAAACTTTTCTTCTGGAAAACAAACACTGGTTTTATCTCTTGGATTCCTGAATTCTGCATGAAGTGATTTAATGAGTCCTATCTCATTCATGCCTAAAGGACCCTTCCCTTTATAACCCATTTGTTTGACCAGGTCATACCCCTTACTGTATTTTTTAGGGGATATTTCACAATGTTTGACCTCATTATATTCACATTCTCTATATATCCATTCTAGAATGGCTTTCTCTTCAATTTCATATTCATGAGGTACATTTTCATGAATGAAGCTACCATTGTAGATGACTTAAGCCAGTGTATTTGATGGTTTCATTTCTTTTGAAGGTTTCCCATAAGATCTAGGGGATGTGGGTAGTGATGTCAATGACAAGACAAGCTCTATCATGTATCCACCCATCCTTGTATCTCTAACTTTTAGCTTCTTATCCATCTCTTTCATCATGTTTCTTCCCAACTCACAAGTAGAAGATTCCCTATTATGAGGGATAAGGGTATCATTTGATTGTTTCAGTGCATTGCAAACATAATGGGTGTCTACAAGAATGGTGACTTCAACATCGTTGAAAGGGAATTTCATGCAATGGTGATATGTTGATGGGATAGATTTTATGTCATGGATCTATGGTTTTCCCAAAAAAATATTGTATGCAAGTGGGAGATCCAGTACTTGGCATATGACCTCTCTTTCAACATGTACCACTCTGATAGGTAGACATACAAGACCTTTGGAAGATATCCCTTGTTCATCATAGGCTTTTATTATGATCTCCTTCTTTGGATCAATAGAAGATTCTGAAAATCCCAACTATTTGATCAATTTTTAGGTACAAATGTTCAACCCTGGACCTCCATCTATCAAAATTTATTTTACCTGACGTATGTGGATCATAACTTCAGTATGCATGGGGTGATTATGTGAGTGACGCAAAGAATTATCATCTTCTTCTGAAAATGACAAGTAATTGGGTGAGGTCAAATGACCTACCATGGACTGTAACTAATCTAAGTCCAAGTCCTTAGGGACATTGGTACTTGACAAGGCTTTATCCAATATCTCTCTATGAGCTAGAGATATTTTGAGCAATTCAAAGATTTATATATGAGAAGTCATCTTTTGTACTTTTTTGACAATGTTGTGGTCAACAACTTGTGATGAAACCAACTATTTGGGATTTGATGATTTAAACACAATTGTAGCTAGTTGTTTGTTTGATGTGGTGGGTTTTGATGATGATGGTTTATTTCCAGAGTTGGAAGATCCTGCTCCTCCTAGGGTGACCTTCTCTTGTTCTCAGGTCACAATGTTAACAACTCTAGACTCTCTTTCTTCTTTCTTGATGATAATGACATTGCAATGTTTAGAAGGGACTACCTCAAGCATATGAATGAAATTGTTATCATTGGTTTCATATGTGTGATTAATTTGGGAACCTTCCTTTGGTTTGTAACTTTCCCCCTTTTCTTACTTGGGTAAGGGGTCCTTAAATGCCTTGCGATCAATGTTTATAGTGTGATTTTCAACCACAATCACTTCATTATCAATGAGATATTGGATCTCATGCTTGAGTATCATGTTGTTCTCAGTCTTATGTCCCTTGTTTCTATGGCAATAAAAGTAATCATTATCATTCCACCATTTTTTTACTTCAAGTTCATATGGTCTATAATTATCTAGAAATGTGATCAATTAATTTTCCAGAAGGGTCTTGAGTGCTGATACATAGGACTCACCTAGAGGAGAAAAGTTACGCTTGCGTTTGACCTAGGGTTTATCTTTCAGAAGATTGTTTTTCCCTTTTGAAGGGGCTTTAGTGGTAGTATCAATATCCTCCAGGGCCTTTGTGCCACTTGTCTGATTGAAGACCTCTGGTTTTGGTTCAACCACCCCATCATTTAGCATAGTTTTATTCTTGTTCCAATACTTGTTCTTGTCTTTGGAACTAGAATTATATTTGGTTTCTTTGCAAAGGGTGATTTCACCCTTTCTAACAAGAACATCTTCTATTTTGAGTGCATTCTTCACCAACTTGTCAAAGGTATCTAGGTCTTGCAATTGAATAGAGAAACTCAAATCTAGGATCAATGCACTAGTGAATATACCATCTTCTCAGATTTAGGTATGAGACATGGATATTGGGAAAAAAAATTTCTCCATCATTGGAGAAATGTCAAAAAGGATCTCCCATTTGTTTCTTGGTATTACACAAATCAATCATTTCCACAGGATGTTAGATGTTGTAAGAATAATAGTGTAGGTGTTAGCCCAATTTCCTATCATTGCAAAAATCCAAAGAAAATGGTCTTATCCTGGTAAAATCCTTAGAAATTGCCTTGTCCTACTGCAATACATTTTTTATTAGCGAAGAAAATATAAGATGTTTTTTGGCTTGTGAACTTAGTCGGGGATAGTTTAAGGTGTGTGCAAGCTCCAGTCAAGATCACATGAATTTTGGTGAAAAAACCAGTGAGATATAGCAATTTGAAGGTATGAAGAATTAGGGTTTATCCATGAATAGGGGTTTCAAAAATTGTTTAAGTCCAGAAAAAACCTAGCCAATTCTATTTCTTCGTTACATTTTTCCTGGTCACTTAAGTTATTTTTCTGCACGTGCCTTTTTATTTTCCTTTGTTCACATGATCCCTTAATCTCTGGTAGTTAGTGGTTTTTATTCAGCGATTTAGCAATTGAGTGGTTCGTGTGATCTCCTAATCTTGGTGGTTGTGTGTCTAATGTAATACCCCGCCAGGGAACCCAAGAGAATTTAACCTAAACATGCTACTAAGTTTGGTGAATAATTTATCTTTTTTAAAGTTTACATACAAGTTAAACAATAGTGTGGAAGCAAATACCATTTACTCACATTGATACAACATCCAACACAGATTACAAGACTCAAGGGTTCCATGATATAGAATTACTTAAGAACAAAACACAACTAAAGAATGATAACAAAAGATTCCATAACATAAAAATTACAATTACATAATAACAAAAAATACAATTCTCATGGACTTCCATGATATCCAAATAAAATGACATCGACTGCACTTGTCGCAGGGTATGTAGTAATAAATCTAACTATAAAAGTACAAAGTCTAGATTAGGTATCATAGGCGATACACTAATACAGGATCACAAATAATGAAGATATGAAAAGATACATCAATGAATCATCATAAGGAATCCATCTATGAAATCACCATCAAGCACCGGCACCAAGACATCAAATCTCAAATGGTAAAGAATCACTACCACTCGTCCACGTAGAACCACAAAGGCCTACCCCACCGTGCTGAGGAGATAACCACAAACCCCAATCGGATAACCAATACAAAATAAGGTTATACTCTAAGAAAAAGGATCTTGAAAGCATCCTAACTCAAGGGAAGTATAATAAAGTAATAGGTATAACTCACTAATCCAGAGGCAATCGACACATGTAGAATAACCAAACTATGCATAGGAAGGTGTCATCATGTACGTCTAACCCTTGAGTTTTGTCCTGGTAATCTCTCTGGATCCTGGCACCCAAGTGACCATACACGGCATCAATGACCTCTCATATAGATGACATCATCAACTATGCCAACTCATCCCTTAAAAGGGGGCTAGTCATCTTCTCAACACCATCTTAGTTTGCACTAGCACTCAAGCATGGGTGAGGACTTTTGTCTTTTTAGGTTCATTTAAATACCCCTTAATTATATTAGGTTATCACTTGATTGCTGATACTTACAATAAGTGATCCTGGCAGCCACTTGTGGGCCCCGACACTTATTGCAAGCCACCTCGTACTACATGTCAAGGTAAACTACCCTAGGCTCACAAATCTCTCCTAGATCTAACCAGGTACACAAATAGGTAATCCCAAATCTAGATTCACACAAAAGAAACCAGAAATGATTACAAAGATACCATACACATATTACAAAACTTCATGAGCCCAAAAGGTCAAGTCAGGGATAATAATCAGAAAAGTACGTGCACAATAGATCATAGTTGAAAATAGAAACATCTGACTCATACCCCAGCCTCTGTATCCTTCTAGGTTTCCTAATACTCAACAACCCATAATGTAAAAGAAGACACGAAGAATACAACACTCATGCCATAACGAACTTGTAATAGATCCATAAGCATTTAAATTTCATTACGGTACATAATTGAAACTGAACCATAATTGCACACAATCCATAATGATCATAATTGATTCTATACATTAAGACGATTAATCCCTATAGGAGAATCTGAACATAATCACTATAACAATATCATAAATAAGAAATATACCCTAGACAAGATGATCTATAGATTTAGCAGAATAAAAGCCTAATTTCACTATAAGGTGTACAATCTCAATAATGGATTATTTACAAATTTTCCTCATAAACATTCACCTATTACTAAAGTATCAAATCACAATACTAACTAATTAAATCAATGATTAAAATTTAATCTAATCTTGATTAATTTTATGTATTCAATCTAACCAAATAAACTAGTATTTAATTTAGATAAAATCCCAAAATTATCTAATTTTAAAAAAAAATTCAAATCAGAATAGATTTTGAAACAAATTAGATTACAAAGTAACCAAAAGTATAAATTAAATAATCTACCATTTAATCAAATAATAAAATACATTTAATATAAATTAAATAACATATATATTATAAATTAAATTATTAACAAATTAAATATATTATAAATTAAATCATTAACAAATTAAATATAAATTAACAATTAACATAACATAAATTAATTAACAATAAAATAAACTAAAAATCAAATTGCAAAAATATACATGGGGGGGGCCACTATGGGTACCCGCGCCCACGGTGGTCTACTCCCTACACGGCACCGCCGGTAGGGATAGAGCCTACTGCACGGCACCCACGGGTGCCGCCGGCAGAGCTCTGCTCTATCGACGGTATGTCGTGGTACCGCCGACAGGTGGCCCGCTTGCAAAAAGGGGGGTGGGTATGGGGTGCCCTTCCCAAAACCCATTTTTTTAAAAAAAATTTATATTTATTTTATTTCGTGTTACATACACTTGCCCACCAAAATAGATTTTAACACATAATTTAATATAATTTATTTAAAAGAAAGACTTTTTTTTCTTTTTTTTGTGATTAAGAAATTTCCAAAAATGGAATATTATGTCTGTTTATTTTTTCCAGAAAAGGAAAAAGAGCAACTTTAACATAATTTACATGGCAAATTTTGTCTTTTTGTTTATTCTGTCTTTACTCTACTGTTTACAAATAAAAATTTCTATTGACTAATGTAATTTTCTATCATCTGCAAGGCAACTAATTATTTACTGCGATTAATTTATTTTGACTGTCATTTTTTAACAGGGATTGGGTTTTTTACCCAGAATGATGTTTTTTCACTCAAATTAATTTTTTGACAAAGACCCAATAATTTAATTTATGTTCTCTATAGTATAAACTATAGCTAGATTGATTTTTCATTTTCTAGGAGTTCTAGGATGTATTTTCTCTCCAAATTTTGACAGCATAACCCTACTATGCCAAGTATATATAAAATTATGAAATAGCAATTCTATGAGTTTTCTAAACCCCAAAATTGAAAGCATAAACAAAAATAGATCTATATCTATAAATCAAATCAAACATAGTAAATTACTGAAAGTTCTACAGATGAAATCACAAGAAAGTTCCTCAAACCCCTACCTCAATTCCAATGCTAGAAATTGAATTAGAATGCCTGTAGAATGCTGAAACTCCGAGATCTGACAATAGAAAAGTTCAATCCTACAGATCTGAATCACAGTGCAAGCAAAACCCAAATCTAGATGCAAACAATCTTCACCCAGAAACTCAAGTACACACACATAAGCTCAAGAACACAAAGCAGTCTCAAAATCTCCAAAAGCTCTCTCTCCAAAAATATCCAACATCCTGATTTGCAACCAAAAAATGCTAATTCCCCCTATTAGGGATTCAACTCCACCATTCATGCAAACCCTAGATGACTCACAAATAGAACTCCTAATCAAACTCTCCCTCTTTAGTTGAGAGAAAATACTAATTAATAATTAAAAATAAATCTAATTGTACACAACTCAACTTAGTCTCCTAAAGACAAGTTCACTCCTTTTTGAAACATGACATATTCAAACTTTATAAAGCACATGTTAATATTATAAATTCTCATTAATTAATTTATATTTCAAACACCATTAAATCATGCAATTTAATAATTTAATATCTAATAACCATTACTAATCCTATTCTCACATAATTAATTAATTAAAACCAAATATCCTAATATTTGATTTTTAATTAATTAATAAACATACAAAACATAAGATATAAATTTAACATTATTTTTTAATTACAATATTTAATTTCCATGACTAAAGAAAATTACATAATCAAACAACAATAAATCAAGATCATCAAATAAACATACAAACTCAAAGAAGGGATCCACGAACTTTGTCACCTGACAAATTCGGATAGGGTAGACAACAAATACTTATCCAACACTTAGGATAAATAGGCTTTATGATAGGGTTTTGGGTTTGTATATTATCTCCCCTCTTTACCATTGAAATGAATGTTTGTGGGCACGCTCACTCCTGCCAATTCAGGGAAGACGATGCCCTGTACCTGCAAACTTGTCATCACAAATCAAAACATGTACATACAATATATAACAAGCAATGATAGGGTATGGTCAGTCGTGTGGATCTCGAAAAAGCAAGTAACTACGCCTCCGCCCTCTACCATACAGACACATAAAATAGATACATACAAATGAACACCATACACATGCTAGTATGGGGTAAGTACATCATAATCCAATTGAAACACAAACCATTGCATCATAATAACATCAATAAAAAAATACAACAACATAACATAATCATAATCTAGATCATCAACAATCACTAAAATAATAAGATCTGCACACATACAATGCGGCCTAAAAGAGTATGGCACTGAAAAACTGAAAGAAAACTATGGAGGTACTACATCTAACATTAAGTGATCCAGCGGGTGGTTATCATTTCCTTCAGTCACTGAATCTCCAAATAATGTGGTCAAGTGTGTTGGCACTAAGAGATTGAATAGGGACTGTTGATGCAGATCAAGATCGATGGCTGGCGCTAGTTCTCGTAATAGAACCCAAGGTTAAGAAAATATCCAGTGACTAAGTTTTCTTCATTCACTTATTCTCCAGATGGCTTGGGTTAAGTCAAGGGTTAGCATCAAGTCTGGGTGCGGTGATTAATTCATAGATTTAGTGATTCATCGACTAGAGTGTTCACATAATCTCCTAATTCTAGCAGTTAGTGCCTTAACATTCAGCAATCCAGCGACACGGTTATCTCCTAATCTCATGATAAAGTAGTTAAGTCATGAGATATCTAGAGAATCAGTGAGGATCATAAGGTGATGGCAAGATCAATAGGTGGAATTTTTTCTCTTAATGTGACTAAGGTTAAGCAAGTATCTAGCGATCATGAGAAGTCTTTGGTCACGTGGTCTCCAGATGGCCTAGGTCAAGTCAAGGGTTAGCATCAAGTCTGGGCACAATGGTTAAGTCATAGATTCAATGATTGTGCAACTGAGTGTTCGCATCATCTCTTAATTCTAGCAGTTAGTGCCTTAACATTCAGCAATCCAATGACATGGTTATCTCCTAATCTTGAGATAAAGTGATTAAGTCATGAGATATCTAGTGAATCAGCAAGGATCGTAAGATGATGGCAAGATCAATGGCTGACATTTGTTCTCTTAATGTGACTAAGGTTAATAAAAGTATCTGGCGATCTAGAGAATGCTTTGAGTTGCATGATCTCTAAACCAGAGATGAGTTAAGTTAAAGGGCTTAGAGATTCAGCGTGAACCGTGGATGCAGATAAATCAGATGTTGGTCACTAGTTCACTTATTGAAACCACAGGTCAAGAAAAGATTATGTGATCATGTGATTGCTTTGTTCGCATGATCTCCAGACTAAGATTTGGTTAAGATAAACTTTCAGTGAATATGAGAAAGCCTTCAATCATGTAATCTCTCAATGACTTAGGTTAAGAAGCTTTTCGAGGTCAAAGTGGGTCCAGTTGTCAGGTGTCCTGCAGTGCTCATTTCTGATTGGTTGTCGATAATGATGATGTAGCTAGATAATTTTAAAAGCTTAATTGACTTTTGTCAATTAAAGAGAGCCACCCGATATGCCAAGAAAGGACTGAGATCAATGGCTATGTTTTAAACTTGACTAGCTAACCATTGAAGCCAGAGATTTGAATTGATTAAGGGTTTCTCTGCAGGGTTTGATACAATCAAACATAAATGACAAAGCTGAATTAGATTTGATTTTGTTCCAGGGGTAGTTGCAGATAAATAATTGATGAACAAGATGTGAGGTAGCCATCTAATTTGATTTTCTTTCCTAAGGGTGCCATGTCAGTTTAATGCAGAGGACTGATGTTAGACAAGGGCGACTAGGGTTTGATAGATGTCAGAGAATTCCATGCCCTGATTCATGCAAGTTTTCCAAGTTGGTTGCGGCATTTAATTTTTTTTCCTGCAATAAGAAATTAGTAATTTTTATCTGATCCTCCTGAGTTTTCACGCTTTCTTGTTTTGGTTTTCATTTCTTGCTGTGCCTAGTGGTTGTAGACCTAATTTTGACCTAAATGATCCCAAGCTTGTTGCAAACCTTTATAGGGATTTCTAGGATCATTTAGAGAGGATTCCTGATTCTCTATAATTTTCTCAGAGCTAGTTCCATGAGTGGTTCCTTCTGTAAATATTTCCCTCTTCTCTTCATATAGGGTGCTCTTGTATCCTTTATGGTTTTCAGATAAGAATGTAAATTGTAACAAGTATGTCTTATGTATAAGATTTCAGCATATTCATACTACTATCTGATTGTCTTCATTTGGTTCTTGATCTTATTTATTAGAGCATCAAGGGTGTTTTAGTCTTTCTATTGTATGTTTGCAAATGTCTGAAATAGAGTTTTTTTCACAGAAATAACTGAGTTTAGGACTAGTTTTCAGATGTGTATCAGTTGAGGTATCAAGGGTGTCTCAATCTTGTCTTTCAGTGGATGCTTATTAATGTATTGCTTATTTCTAGGTCTCTTCTAAGGGGAGGGTTAAACTCCTTTGAATACGTGATTGCATATCTGAGTACACAGGTGGATTGCTAAGTAGAATATGATCAATGGTGTATCATTGGTGTAAGGCATCAACATATTAGAATTTATTGTCTTTTTGTTTCATATCTCTTTTTTGTAATGTTTATTTGGCTCTATTGCACATCGGATAAGGCACTGGTCTATGACAAATTTGGGGTATTTTAGAGATCCATTGACCCAAAAACTTAAATGAAATCAAATTCTAAATCTTTAAGACAATAGTTGTGGACTTAATAGCTAAAGACCCTACTTTGTTTGTGAGTAACTTGGTAGTGTGTTTAGCTTCACACCCTATCCCTTTATGTCAAAAATAATAAGAAGTATTATGGGCACATATCTTCTTTGTGAGGATTAGTGGAAAAGGGAAAATTAAGTGATCCTAATCCTAGGTACACCCTCCTGAATTCTACAAAGTTCAAAGTGTAGAAAGCCTTTGTGCTTTGTTTATTAGTCCTTGTTCTTGTATGAATGTATTGATTGTGAGAAGTAAGCTACCCCATAGGTGCATGTCTGCATTTCCAAGGTTGTTAAAATATTATTAAATCAAGAGCCAACAATAGGAACCGCTTGATTAATTCATCAAAAGTTTTGATTCGAGTGGATAACTTTGAAAACCACTTGATAGCCTAACCACCTAGACTCTAGGGAAAGAGACGCATAAGATATGTCTTTCCATGCATAAAATCCACACACTGGGCATAGAAAGCCCAAATGTGATCTTGCAGATCATAATTTCCAAGGTACTTGTCAAATTTTAGGATCTCAACTCCATGCGGGAATGGAGGAAAATACAAGTCCTTATCAAAAGGGAATGGACAAATGGATTCTATAGAATATTTCATGGTTGGATTCTCTTATTTCTTCTTCACCTCTTGAAACTCTTTTTACAAGGCTTGCAATTTCTTAGTTACCAAGGTGAGAGGAGTTTCTTCCTCTTTAGCAATGACGTCTTCAACTCTGTATTGAGGAGGAAGTTGTGCTCCTTGTTTTACTAATTCAAGAAAATATTTCTCTTTCTCCCGAGCCATGATAGTCTTCATTGTTATAAGAAAATATTTGTCATCTTTACATCTAGTGATACTAGCCTCATTGGGTTTAGTTTCACTTGAGGAACCCTCACTATCTATAGCATGAGCACTAACACTATGATGCATATGTCTAAAGTTCTCATGTCCTTTTCCTCTTCCAAAAATTTTTGGGTTACCAGAGTTATCTTGATGATGGGTCAATATCATGGAAGTTTCTCATTGTTCAATAAAAATAGGATTTTCTTCAAATGAAAGGGGTCTCTCCTCTCCTCCTAGAATTTGTCTAAAAGAGCTTCTAGTTTGTATAGGCATAACTCAACTATTTGTCAAATGGATACCAATGTAAGAATAGTCATGTTGAACAAGTCCAAGGTAGATGATGATGCAAATGAGATAATTTCCACTTGAGAAGGAGATACAAATGACTCAAATATGAGTCAAGGTTAAGAAACCTAGATGATAATATACTCATAAATCAAAGAAGGATGACTAATAAGGATGATTAAAGATGATGGTGATAGAACTAATCAAAGGACTAGATCAACAAGACATAACTAATGATAGCAAAAATATGAATTACAAAAGATTAGGATTGATTATGGAAATCTCACAACTTCAAAGGTATATCTACAGATCATAGGACAAATCTGACCAGGTATCTAAAGAAAAATGAACAAGACTTTTGGATTTTTTTGCCAAAATGTCCAAAATGTTTGATAGGATAATTTTTTAGTCTCTTGTTTTGGTTTCGTTTTTAATTTTTTTTTAAGGTTTTGATGTCAAGTGTTTCAAGGTGCACAAACACAACAAGTACATGTGAAAAATAAATAATTCCTAAGCCCTATAGTCAATTGGATGAGTGAGAAAATCCTTTCTCATTGACTTAGGTATACACCCAATAGCTAATTAGAATACGACCACCACCAACCATGCAATGGGTATAATAATGTCTTATTATCTGACTTCAAACATTAATTGGGGCATGATATGACAAGTATCTTGGGGGAGTTACTATCTCCCTTATACTTGGATTATCCCACTTTCGGGGGTGAACCAAGTAGGCTGGTAATCTATGGAGTCTAGTATAGGTCTTCATTTGAATACATTCTCTGTGTCCACACAAGCATGATTTAGGCCTATAGCCCCACAAAGAACCTCTGCACCAATAGTCACGTAAATGTGATTTAGACCCTGAGGCCCTATTATGAAGTTAGGCAAGAGCAGTGTATAAGCTCAAATGAAATCTGACTTTCGAGGCTTTGGCCTCAAAGAAGCATTTTTTTCAGCATGAGTCGAAGTGGTGTGGCTTACACCTCATGCTCATGTGGGTTTTTCTCCAAGGGTGAGTACTTTTTCCCACTTGGACAGGCCCATCTAAAGGAATGCAAAAAGGAAAATAATAGCTATGAGGGTCTGGATTTCTAATTTTCCCTCAAGAGGAAAAGAGAATAATCTCCTATCCTTTTGACTATTCCAAAACACACCAAATAATTATTCTTTTTAAAATATCTTGCATGTGAGGTTCCTAAGAAAAAATAATGCAGACATAATGTTTGGTTATTTCCATCATAGGCAACTTGCACAACATACATTAGTAGTCTTTTTTCTCGTATCTTTGGCATGTGTCCTGCACAAAACAAGGTCTAGGAAATATCTTCACCAAAACATCTTGCATAAACTTGTTAGGCTATCAAGAAAAACCACAAAAACAGAACAGGAGATAAATTTTTCAGAATTAGCAAAAACCCAATTACATAAATTAGAAAAACAGAGAAGAAATGTGCTATTGTCAATAAAAAATACCTAGGTAGATTCTCATACGAGAATCTACAGAGCCCAGTATGAGCATATACACATTCCCATATGATTTTCAATCCTAAATTGTATTGTCCTATGAGGATGCTTGTGCGAGAAAATAGGACTAGAGTACAAACAAAAAATCAAAAAATTGCAAAAAATAAGTGCAATTTGTGAAGATAGAAATTGATTTTTCTGCCCCACGGTGGGTGATAGAAATGTGATTGTGAAAAGTGACTACACTACACTTCAATGAGTCATTAAATGATTTATCTAATCAATGAAAGCATAATGATCTAAAAAATGAAATCAACCAAGGCGACTCATTGCCTTCTAGTAGACACGAGTGTGAGTTTTTCTCTTAGGTCATTGCAAAACCCAGTGACTATAGACGTAATCTAAATGAAGGATTTAAACTAACATGCAAGTGAAAATTTCATCTAATTAGCTAATGGTTAATCCATATTAAGAAAAATGAAGTGTTCCTAGATTTGATAAATGCAACAAAGTTGTAATCAAAACAAACTAATTATGCAAGTAAGAATAAACTATCAATGATTGTAATGCATAAATAAATGATAATAAAATTGACAATGTTACACTAAGAAAAAGATTGGATGTGTTCTTGTGAGAATGGAGGCCTGGTTATATAGAAATCCTCTCAAGAATGGATGAACGATATTGATCAAAGATGGACGATCAAGATTCATTCTAGACTAGCACAATCCATGTGTAACTCATTTGATTGATTGAGAGAATTACTTAACTGAACTGGTTTGATCAATTATTTCAAAAACTTCCAAGATAGAACTAAAGTTGCTAAATTGACTGATGAGTTAACAAAGGTGTTATCCTAGTTAACGAGATTATTTCCAGAATTGTGTTCAGTTGACTGAATGATGACTCCATAAATGCATTTTTGGAATATTTAAAGGATCTTATACATTTTTCTCCAAAATGTGATGACATAATTAATTTAATTCCTTTTGTGATTAATTTACAATTCTCTATTTACTTAATCAACATTCTAAAATATTAATTAAATAAATAGTATAAGGTTAATTTAATTGCCAATAATATTAGGATTTAGGAATTAATTAATCAATTAGGATCAAGTGTGATAGTTTAATGGGACTTAGAGTATAGTTTAAATTAGATTGAAGAGTTGAATTGCCTTAGGTTGGGACTTAGGATATTTGATCAAAATTAGGGCTTTCGTAATGAATAATTGAGATTAGGGGCTTATGGTTTTGGTGACCATTTTTAGGTGATTACAGATTCTAGTTACACTTATATAATGCTTAAGATGCCATAGAAGGTGGGCTATCTAGGGAAAAGCTACTACTAATGTGAAATAATGGTGTAAAAATTGGAACTTAAAAAGGGTAGGGAATAATTTTGGTAAGATAACAAAGGTTTTAAGAGAAAGATGAAATATAATCAAGGAAGTATGGCATATTGAGATAAGTGTAGTAAGAACTTTTAATGAAAAACATAAAGCATAGATATCTTAAATACATCTATCCTAAGCTACCAAATTTCCCTAAACCCTAATAATTAAGGGTATGGAACATGTCTGGAATGGGGATTGGAATGGATTCATTTCAAAATTCAGTCTATGAACAAATATTTTGAAGTGGAACTATTTGGAATTAAACCCTGGTGTACCTAGGCATTTCCAAGTGCATTGGGATAATTCCAAAGTAATTCTAGGTGTTTCCAAGTGATGGATGCCATTTCCAATGCATTATTTTCTTTGAATTTTGACCTTCAAAATATTTCCCAAAGCCTTAAGATAAAATTTATAATGATGAGATATTTGGTTAAGATTTTAAATTGTGACACCATTGGCCATGGCAATGTGCTTCCAAACATCCATTAAGTGTTGCTTCCAAATAAGACCATTGAGAAAGCAACTTCTTCGAAGGCCAAGTCACCCACAAGGGGGGACCACAATTTATTTTTTCCTAAAATATTTGATGTTTATGAACACCACCACTTTGTAGATGGCATTAATTACCTAAATGTAAAACCATTAACCCCATTGTCAATTTTTTATGTTTGTTAGTTTCAACCTCCAACTAGTGAGGATTAAACAATCCACAATAGTTGTATATATTTAGAACACTTGTGGATTGTTTCTCTTATAAAAAGAGGTGTATTAGGTTACTACAAGTGAGTTATTTAGTTAATTTAGATTACATTTAAAGTGAAGTATGATTTTTGAAATGTTAAAAGAGCTAATAATCTAAATTTTAATTCTTACTAGATTTAATCTATAATTTGTTATGCTCCACGAAGTTTTGGGGATAGGTACATTTTAGGGTCAATTTTTAAGAGACGATAGGGAGAAAATATTAAAAAAAATAGGGGAATTATATATATATATATATATATATATATATATATATATATATATATATATATATATATAGAGAGAGAGAGAGAGAGAGAGAGAGATTTCAAATATGCATGTCATAAAATTGATAAGCCATTCACCATAGACATTTTAGAAGTTTAATACATAGAAAATTAACAAAATTCAAATGCTTTCATTATCAAAATATGGCATACATATAGAAAAAATGCCCAAAGGCTCCAAGTAAAAATGTTGTAAATTGTATCTTCAACTACTAATTAGCTAGGCAAGTGCCAAGATTTTGATATAATTATATGAATGAATATATCTCCAATGTCAAAATGTTATAAAATGTGTCTTCTGTCTTTTAGTTTAATCCTTACAACTCATAGTTTTTTAGGTTTCTTTGATATCAACCCATTTCTTTTCCACGCACCCCTTTTTTATTGCATGAAGAATGTGCCATCTCAATCCTTTTTAAGAGTATTAAATTTCTTAAATCCCCTGCCCACTTTTCTTTTCATTATTTTTTCCATGCCTAATTTTATTCCTATTTCTAATATCTTTTTCCTTCTTCTTTGTCCTTGTTTTTACATTAACATGGAAATGGAAGCACATAAATTTAAATATTTAGCACATTTTTGAAGTAGAATGAATTTTTAGTTTTATAAGACTTGGCCTGATTGGATTGTTGTTGTTTTCTGTTAACAAAATTTGCATTACAAAATGCTAAATTTTGAAGACAACTTTAATGTAAGGTTTTGTAAAGCACTAGCTTTGTTTACATGATATAAAGGCTATTGAACTGGAATGGTTTAAATCTCCAATTTTTTTCTAAACCATGTGAAGTTTCTTTTTCTGCAAACTGTCTCCTATTATTTTTCCATATTCATGTTTTTGAGTCCTAAATAAACCAACAAAGTTGCATGTTACAAGAATTTCTTGTAGACTTCCAAACTTGGCTTTATGTGTTACATTCCAGAGGAAAAACAAGAAATTAAAAAAATCACATGCTACGAGAATCTCATGTACAGTTCTAAACTGGTCTTTATGTCTCACATTGTAGAGAAAGAAAACAAAACTTGAAATCATGTTTAATGGAAAGTACTAGTATAGATGGTATGATTATTCTTTAAAGGGTACTAGGTCAATGGAAGAGCACCTTCTTTACAAGTAGGAGGATGGTGGTTTGATTCCATTATGCCCTAATATGACTAAATATATGACTAAATTAATGCATAAATTAAAGACTACATATAAGATTAAATATGTGACTAATTTAAGGATTAAAATATATGTCTAAATTATTAACTAAATATATCACTACCATGACTAAATAAATGACCAGTAAGAAATAATCAATGACTAAATCAATGATTAAATAAATGGCTAAAATAGTTTAGTCATAAATTTGGTCGCGAGATAAATGACCAGAAATAAACTATTAATGGTCATGTGACCAAAATTAGTCATTTATATGCAATTTTTAGTAGTTTATTTAGTCATATATTGATATTTGTGTACTAGTGTCAACAACACTGCTCCTAGGAAAAACCCCAAACAAAATAATGCAATTAACCAACAACAAAGTTATGCAAGAAGGATTCCCACTCCACGATGAGATTTCACACCTCTTGCAGAACCTCTTGAAATAATCCTGAAGAAATTGATACAATCACAATCAGTCACTTTACTTGAGATAAGACACTATGAAGGTCTTGTAAAACCAAAATGGCAGGATGACCACGGTTACTACAACTATCATATAACAAAGGGACATAAAACATCTAGTTCTATGAAATTGAATCACATTGTCCAATATTTCATTGACCGTGGTGAGATCAAAGTGGTCACAAAATTTTGCACCACCAACCAAAATCATAAGGTTTTTTGAACCCCATTGATGAATTACAACAAAGGTAAGAACTTTACCTCAGGAATGAAAAATCAGGAAAACCTCACCTACACTAAGGCAGATCTGAATCTGACCATAAATAGCATCATCATCCAAGGTCCAAAAATATGCTATGTTGTTGCCACTGATCATGCTAAAATAATAACACAAAGAGCCACATCAAAAGTTGTTATACCCTCTAAGTTGTCCAATCCACCATCAAGTCAATACAATTTTCTAGACCATCTGAAGAAGACCCCAACAAAAATTTCTATGATATACTCTATATATTTCCTAACGATAAAGCAATATTAGACATAGCCCTATATAAGTCATACGTCCCATGGGACCTAGAAGTAGATGAATTTCAAGCTATGGTAGGGTAACCAGCCACCTCACATCATGTTACCTTTACTAAAAAATATCTTCCAGTGTATAAACCATCTCAGAATGATCCTTTACATCTAGAATTTTTTATTCACCTTCATAAAATTAGGCGAGTCTTGATAGATGGAGGAGAAGGTCTAGATATTTGTACACTAAAATAGGTACAAGCATTGGGCTACTTTGACAATTTTGTAGATACTACCAAGAAGATCATAATAAGAGCCTATGATGATGATGAACACCCTTCCAAGCATTTCATAAGTCTCCTAATCAAATTGGGTCCAACAACACAAGACATTATATTCCACGTACTATATTTAGAGTTGGATTATAACATGCTCCTAGGGAGACCATGGATCAATTCCATGCAGGTTGTACCATCTACATATCATCAATGTTTGAAGTTCCCTCATGAGGGAATTGAAATCACCATACTTGGTGATAGAGAACCTTTTCTATATTGCACTAATATTAGAGGAGCTATTTCAAATTAGGTACCCAAAAATTAAGAGGCATCAATTATATCCTCTTTTATAGATCCCACAAGTCTTGACAAATTAATAACAAAACCCACATTAGAGCTTAAAATCTAAGTAAAAGAAAATGGATGTGGAGAGTACACCTATGTAGACTTCTTATGTGTATATAAGTTACCTATCTCACTTAGGTCATATTGAAGCCCGAGGAAACCTCTAGAGAGGAAGTAGAAACTAATAATTGTCTATACACCAACATTTTTTGTAAGGTGGGGAGATATACATGAAGAGGTCATTGAAGACAATCTATCATCCTAATTGTATACAGATGAAGCACCTCCACAATACATAATCCCAGTACATGAATATGGAAGGGGTTATACCATAGTCTAAAATCCAAGCTACAATGGGTGTTCAAGCCTAGGAAAGAAAGAGCAAGGAATAGTGGAACCAATTTCTCCTACCCAAATTCCAAAGCATCAATATTTAAGTTATAGACCACCTACAAGAAGCATCTCGTATATCTCATTACCCACCGATATTAACATTGGTTTTTACAATGAAGTTGAGAAATTTGAGGAGTCTCATTTAGACATGGACTCTAATGATTACAAGTGGTATCCCCCATGTACCACAAATACCCTACATCTTGAAAAAGCCATCTCCCGCCTATCTTTGCAAAATAAACCCACATAACATAAAGCATAGATTAAGGAGTTTTGGAAAAAAATTAGTACCTTCATCCCCATCATCATCTGAGACCTATGAATCATTAAATGATTCATACAATCATAATAGAACTTTCCATTTCATCCTTCCTAACCAAGGATAGAGTAGCCTTGGTTTACCCTGACCTTATAGATTGGGAACAATAAAATCCACTAACCATAGATACTTTTGAGAATGATGAAGCTATTGTTGAATTCTTCATACTAAGATAGAACATACCTATGGGAGACCACAAGGAAGGCCTCAACATTGTGCTAGATAGAACAATATATTTTGGAGAGTTATATCAATCCTCTAGTCAAAAAAATAAAAAATAAAACACAAGGCTCTTGGGTGAAAAATGAAAGGCATCATCTAGTTGTAAAATAGAAAAGAGAAAAGATGTATCTGAGGTTGAAAACCTCTCTGAGGTGCTTGAGGATGGATATATTAATATTTATCCCCTTATTGAAGATCAGTCACCTCCTCTAGCAGATAAAACTTAGACAATAAACATTGGCACTACAAAGACATGAAGATTGATTCACTTGGTAAATTCATTAAGAGAAGAAGAAAGAGATAAATTCATCCAGTTCTTCAAAGACTAACAAATTAACTTTTCCTAGTCATACTTTGACATTCCTAGGTTAGACTCTAAGTTATCACTTCATTATTTTCTGCTAAAGTTGAGAGAAAAGCCATACAAATAGAAACTCTGCAAGATGCATCCCAAGATCACACTGTTGGTCAAAGAAGAAGTGAATAAGTTACTTGATGTAGGTTTCATCAAACCTATAGACTATGTAGGCTGGATCTCAAATATAGTACCACTATCTAAGGCTACTGGAGCTATAAGAATCTGCACTAACATCTGGAATATCAATTTGGCATGCCTAAAGGATGAATTTCCCCTACAAAATATTGACATGATAGTAGACCTCAATTGTGGATATAATATTCTATAACTAATAGATGGCTTCTTAGGGTACAACCAGATTAAAATTACACCTAAAGATCAACACAAAACTGTTTTCACTTGTTCCTGGGGCACCTATTATTTGTGTGTCATTCCATTTGGGATAAATAATGTTGGAGATACATATTAAATGGTAATGACAACTATCATTCATGACATGATGCATATTACCATGGAAAATTATGTTGACAACTTATTAGCAAATTTCCTAAAAATAAATTTGTACTTATCAGTATTATGACCAATATTTGATAGAATTGAAGACTATAAGGTCTAGCTAAACCCAAATAAATGTGTCTTTGGAGTCACATAAGTAAATTTGTGAGGATTTATTGTCTCCTAGAGAGGAATATAGATTGACCCTAAAAAATTCTAGGCTATAATTGCAATGACTCCCCCAACAACTCTAAAAAACTTGAGAAGCATACAAGGAAAGTTATAATTAGTAAGAAGGTTTATATTACAGGTAGTAGACAAGTGCCACCCATTACAATGCTTATTTCATAAAGACATAAAGTTTGAATGGACATATAATTGTCAAGAGGCCTTCCAAATATTGAAATATTGCTTGCTATCAACACTAGTATTAGTAGCACCTATTCCAAATAAGATGTTACTATTGTACATCTCAATAATAGAACACTCCCTGGGTGCATTACTATCATACAATGACTCAAAAGGAAAATAAAGGGTCTTATACTATATCAGTCAGATTCTTGCGGCTTACGAATTAAAATACACTTCTATTAAAAGATAATGTTTAGTTGTAGTTTTTGCTTCACAAAAACTTAGACATTACATGTTGAGCCACAAGACAATCCTCATTGTTAATATTGATCCCTTAAAATATCTACTAAGAAAAGAAACAATGACAGGATGTATCTCCAAATGTGTCATGATACTAAGTGAATTCGACATAGACTATGTCGATAGAAAAGAAATCAAAGACCAAGAAATTGCAGACCAACTATAAGATGAAACTCCACCTTCTAGTCATCTGATGTTGATAGAATTATCTAATGAAGGGATATTTGATATAGAAGAGCCAAAATAATGGAATTTATACTTTGATGGCTCCCATATAGAAAAAGGATCAGGCACCAACATAGTCTTCATCAGTCCTCAAGGAGACTCTATAACAAGATCTTATAGACTAAGGTTTGGTTGCACCAACAACATGGAAGAATGTGAAGCATTGATCATAGATCTCAAAATAGTTTTCTAGTGGAATATCCAACAACTTAAATTATATGTAGATTCTCAACTAATTATTAACTAGGTCAATGACATCTATAACATCAAAGATGAGAATTTGATCTCATATAAAGAATTGACATAAGACATCAAAATACACTTTCAGCATACAACATTTGAGAAAATCCATAGGATCATAAATAGGTCAGAAGATGCTATGGCCACTATAGGATCTTTTCCATACATGTTTCTAGAGATGACACACTGTGAGTTCATGGTCGAATATCTTATGGTCCTTTCTTTTTTATTCCCAAAGTCTAAGGTTGTGTGTGAAATTGTTGGTCCAAATTCCCCTTGGTACCAAGACATTATGACTATCTCACTAGCCAAATCATCCCTCCAAAACTATCCCGTAACCAAAAGAAGTCCTTAATAAGAAAACCACTTGTTACACTATCATTTCCAATACACTCTACAAACAAAGTCTGGATGGTACAATCTTAAGATGTCTCAACTTCGAAGAATCACAATTAGACTCGATATTAGAAGTACACAAAGGCATTTACTATGCCCACTCTAGTAGCTTGACCTTAACCAAGAAACTTCTAAGAATTGGGTATTATTGGCCCACTATGGAAAAATATGCCTTCTCATTTGTTAAAAAATGCAAAAAAAATTAGATTCAAAGGAAATTGATTCATGCACCATCTTAGGAGCTACAACCACTTACTTCAACATGGCCTTTCTCGTAGTGGGGGTTTGAGCTCATTGGCAAGATCCACCCATTATCCTATGACAATCATAAGTACATAATCAAAACCATTGATTATTTCATGAAGTGTGTCAAATAAATTCTAATGACATATATTACTGGAAAACATATTTCCAAGTTCCTCTTGAACTATATCATAAGTTGGTACGAAGTTCCAAAAACCATTATCATCGATAATGGTTCCCCCTTAAATAATAGACAAATGAAAGATCTTTGTGTAAAATTCCACATCCATCATACTTGTTCTTCACTCTATTTTCTCCAAGGTAATGGGCAAGATGAGGCTACAAATAAAATAATCATAAAAACCTTGAAAAATATGGTCAATGAAGTTGATTGGGATTGACACCTCCAACTCAACCTCGCCTTATGGGCATACTACTAGTTTTTGTACTCTGACCAGAGCCACTCCATATTTTCTAGTATACATTACCAAATATATCTTTCCAATAGAGGTCAAACTCCCATCACTGCAAGTATCCCTTCAAAACATCATTTTAGATGAGGAATAATGAGTATCATGGCTACAAGATCTATAAATACTAGATGAAAAGAGACAAAATGCACTAACACACTTGCAAGCATATCAAAAAAGTCTCAGGAGAAGTTTCAATAAGAAGGTCATGTCACGATCTTTTGAATTGGGTGACTTGGTTCCAATGGAAAATAAGAAAAACCAAGCTGAAAGAGAAAAAATAGGAAAATTTGAACTAAAATAGTTGGTTCCTTACATCATCACAAACTTCTATGGGTCTAGAGCATATCAGATATCCACATCAAAGGGAGATCCTCTATCAGACCCCATCAATATCTTGCATCTATGCAAGTTATATACATACCTCTTAGAGTAGTCTCATCTTCAAAATGTCAAAAAAGTCAAAAAAAGAGAAAGAGAGAGAAAATGGTTACCTTGGTGAAAATGTCACAAACAAGCACCTTGTGTGACACAAAAAAATAGAAATCAAGAGAAACAAAATCATCATATGGTGAAAACCACTTCTTGTAGCACCTCGAACAAGTACCATGATGAAAACCTAGAAAATAAACATCATGTGTAACTCATTACCCTCTACTCTTGGGGGAAAGTTTCATTCATATATTCCTACCTACCACATCCTTCATGACCCTGCATCCATCCATATCCCCTTTTCCATCTAAGATCTTAACAAGGCTTCATGCATCCAATCTATGTCACTTTAATCCATACCCTTATATACATATCCTTTGTCATATCCATCCCTTACTTATGTCATCCATTGTCATGTTTCATGTGGCCTATCCCAAATCTGTTCTTTCTCTTGATCAAAATTAAGGACATAAAAATGAAGAACATATTTTTAAAAATCTCTTGACATGTCCATTCCCATAGACCACATGTCATCTAATGCATCATGTCATTTCCTACATAGCCACATATCCAATCCCTTAGCTTGGGTAAACATGTTATCCCATTGTGAGATAGTCCTTGTATCCAAATCAACTCTGATTCACCAATCCTTCACCTATACATTGCCATCTCAACATCACATTCATGCATTCATAATGTTCTGTACCTTTCTAAACACTTGGGTAAATAAACACAATCATGTTTGAGAATAAATCCTTGCATATGTCTTTCACCTCATTCAGTGATTTAAAATATCTTGACTAAATACCAAAAATAGCAGAAAACATTTTGAAAAAAATCTAAAAATTAGAAAATCCCTTTGAAAAAATAAAAAACACAGCAAAAAGTCCTCAAAAAAATAATAAAAACAACACAAAATCATCCTAAAAACAACAAAAACATAGCAAAAGACCTTCAAAAAGTTCAAAAACATCAAAACTCCAAATATATTATAAAAATTCCTAAAAAATTGTCAAAGACAAACAAAAAAATAAAAAAACCAAGAAAATCCTACAATTAAACTCCTTCGCACATAAATCATTTATCTAGCTTTTTCAATAGGCATTGAATGATGACCTACAACAGATTTGAGCTTCATCAAAACCAAGTCAAAATAGTCAAAACTAGTCAATAGTTCCTTAGCTGCACTTCCCAAACTATCTTATCTATAAACCAATCCCACAATAAAGCATTTTGTCAAAAATCATGTTGTCTTAGACAAGGGAAGGAACACTCAAAATCAAATAGAGCAGTCTTAGACGGGGTACCTTTTTTCTTGGAATCATGTAGCATCAACAATACATCAAAATTTAATGTCTAAAATATTGCAAAAACACAAACACATAATCAGTACAACTACAACTTCTTGAGTCAAGTTAGTCTTATTATGTCCTGATTTTTGCAAGTCATGTTCTTATGCATCTCCAAGATATCCACAAGTGATTTTGTAACACCCTTCCAACCCTAACATGTTTGATATCCCTTTGGAAGTTAGGGGAATGTTGTAAAGACTTATATGTTTGGATAAGAGTAGGTTTTTGCTTGAAGGTTGAATAACAAATTCATTCTTAAATATAATAATTTTACTTTCATTTAGGTAGTGATAAATGTTTTTGGTATATTCTTGCATGTGTACTCATCTCTTGTTATGATTGCATGGGGTCCTAATGATATGCAGGCACCTAATAGATTTATATGAGCTAATATTTATCAATGGTTATGATCACTTATATAAATTAGGGTCAATATTGATACTTGGGTACTTAAAATTTAATTGATAAATAAATGCTATGGTTTCCAGATCTCTTTAATGGTTTGATTATTTGATTATAATTATAACTGACATGACTATAATTTGATGATTACATGAATGACCAAGACTATCTCTATGAGACTAACCATACTTATGTGATGGGTTATGACCTAAACCTTGTACTTGTAGTACCCTCTCTAGTAGTTATACTTGTTACATTGAAGTTGGATAGAATTGTGACATTCTAGAATTTATGGACTTTGTATTTCTTCCTTACCTTCCTAGATTTAGATAATAATACATTTTCAGACTTGCAGATTATGATATAATATGCTCAGGACCATTATATTTTATGCTTATGTATATATGATTTGGTTTATCCCTTGTGGTTGATTGTAAGAGTTATCCTGCTAAGTAATGATTCATACTTTTTGCATATATTCATGATTATTATTATTGGTCTAACCCTACTAATCCATTTTATGATCTATATGTATCCTTCTTGGCACGGTTTTTGGATGAGGGGAGGTAGTCGTAGTCACTCCTACGGGAGATCTACACGATGTCGCACTCCTCCTTCCTTGTCCGTCATTGTTTGTATATAGATATCTATATTTGTTGCTTTTGTTTCTCGGTCATTCAGGTGTGTGTAGGTACTGTATGCACCCTAAAATGGTCACCTAGACTTTGGGCCCCATTTATTAAATTATCAAATTCCTGAATCAATACTTTGCAAAATTCAAATCAATTTCTTCAATCAATCCTAAATAATTCAATCATTTCAATTTTCCCTAACGTTTGTTCATTTCATCAATAATTTATTTAATTAAAAGAAATATTCCCTCTTAAATAAATAAAATAACCTTATTTAATTAAAAGAAATATCTTTTAAATGAAATAAATTTATTTAATTAAAATCTCTTTTAATTAAATGATTTTATCTTATTTAGAATAATATCTCTCTTTTAATTAAATAATGTTATCTTATTTAATTAATAGAGAATCACTCTTTTAAATAAATAAAAAATCCTCTTAAAGCTCTTTTGTGATGAAAAAGGGAAACAAATAAATAAAATAAATAAAATTCCTTTTCTCTCCACACTTTCTAAAAATGAGCTTTCTTTCCTCTTTTTGCATTTATCCCACATTGCTCTTGGAGATGCATTCTCTCCCACAATTTCTTATATAAGGAGCCCTCTCCTTCTCATTTGAGATCCAGAATTTTCACGCTATTGTTATGTTGCAGGTTTTCTAAGAGACTTTGGAACTTTGGAGATCACATTGCATTTAGCTTGCATATTTACATATAGATTAACATTCATAGCATCTTAGATTAGTTTCCTTCATTGTTTTAGCTTAAATATTCACATAGATTAATTAGCAAAGGAGGGTAAAACTTGCATTTTAATAGAGTAGTTTATTTCTTGCATTGCAATCATCTAGATTAGCTTCATCTACATGAAATAACTTGAAGATCAATGGAGATTAGCACTCTTGCTTCTCATCCTTGAATCTCTCATTTCTTGGTGTACTTGTATGGGTTTAACTAGGTTGATATGAGGGCCTCATAATACAACCCCTGCACTCCACGAATAGAGAGTTGTGAATCATTATTCGAGACCTCAATGTTGAGTGTTCTTGGATGTAATTATTCACAGAAGTGTGACTACTTTCTAGCACACATTTTTGGTGCCCACTGTGGGGCTTTGAGCCTCATGCTCTTCATTTTTATCAAGTTTTGTATATTTTCAGCGTCACTTTTTTCATCAATTTTGTGCAAACGGGAGAAACTCCACTTACGAGAAATCTGGCGATGTCTGTGCACATTCTGTTTATGCCTATGCACATTCTTTTCACACTTGTGCACATTCTGTTCATGCATGTGCACATTCTGTTCATGCCTGTGCACATTATGTTCACGCCTGTGCACATTTTGTTCACACCTATGCACATTTTGTTCATGCCTGTGCACATTTTGTTCACGCCTGTGCACATTTTGTTCATGCCTATGCACATTTTGATCACACCTCTACACATTTTGATCACGCCTGTGCATCTTTTGTTCACACCTATGCACATTTTGATCACACCTATGCACATTTTGATCACACCTACGAGCATTTTGGTTACACCTATGAGTATTTTGATTACACCTATGAACATTCTGATGTCACCTAGCAATTATTTGTTCATGCCTACAATCTGTTAACTGATGCGTATTAGCTGTTAAATGCCGCCTGGAATTTTCTGTTGAATTCCATGACAGCAAAGACACAGAATTTGCAGATTTGTAATTTCAGATTATTGATTTCTAACGCTTATGGTTTGCTATTGATTTGTCTTGATTTTGTACTTTCGAATGTGTGCTAAATTCTGGATTGTAGATCTTTGGACCTAAGGTGAGTTACTACAATCTCTATAACACTTGGTTTTGGGCATAAAATTAATCTCTTGTGTTTGGCTTGAGTGATTTATCACTTTCATAAACCACATTTTGATTTTGGACTTTAAAAAGAACATAGATTCATTTCTTTCATAAGTGTTCCACATAGATAAGTAGGCCCTATTAACACTATTTGTGGTTCTTGAGAGAGTGGGTTTCCAACGAAACTCGTCTCAATAAGAGAACCCTTGTAGGTAGGGAGGTTACTAGAACTATCTTTGCATTCTACTAGATTTTTAGTCTTTGACTTTTTGATTGATGCATTCTCTCTTCGGAGAGGTTGATAGATCATGAGTTATTGACATTACGAATCTTGGCAAGATAGTTTTAGTCGTAGCATGTCGGAATGAATCTATCTTCTATGTTTGGGTGAAGAGAAAAGGATAGAGGATTATGCTCTACTCCATTTTTGGGTAGTAATAGAAACTCAAACCCTTGGATCTAAGCCAAGTCCCCATGTGGTCCTTGTTGTGAGTCACCTTTTAGAGAGGGTTAACCGTAGTGGACATTCCCTTCATTGGGTCAACCATGTTGATGGAACCTCAAGAGGTAATAGCCACTTTTTCGTGGTAGTGACAATCGCTATACAAATTTCCTTGTGGAAGAAATCTCCACAGGTATAGTTTCTTGATGGGCTGTCAGATCTCCTTAGCATCTCTGATTGATTAAGTTCTTGGAATGTGTCAAAACCCCGGTGCGCCTAGATTGGAGTTCACCTTCTTGAAATTATAAAAGTTGCAGAGTCAAGCCATTATTAAAAACCATAGTGCAACCAAATTTCTCTTTTTAGGACTATGTGTGTGATTGGAAAAACATTTTGGACAATATACACAACTAGTATCTTTAAGGAATAGCATACTAAGTCAATATTCATGTTCATGAGTGAGGTTGCTTTGTCCCTTGCCCATTCTTTGAAGATGTTTGCTTGCTTGAACACCATGGTTGTTGTCTTATGTGCTTGATAAATGCTAGAAATCTGTTAATCTACCGAGTTAATCTTTTCAAATGAACAAAACACTGAGTTTCTGAGTTCCAAAATCCCCAAATTGCTTTCAAAATTGAGTTTTTACACTTGCTGGCCAAAGAATCGTATGACACTAAAATCCCATCGCACTTTGGTCTGAGTTTTATCATGCGATATATCATTTCTGGCACTTTATCACTTGCCTGTTATAGACTTCATCGCACTACCTGCCTGGATTACATCACACTTCTCTATGTGAAATATCATTCTAAAAGATTCTATTGCACTGCTTGCTGGAAACTATCACACAGAACCATTTTGTTGTCTCACTGCTGCTCACAATCCAAAGCTGATGTGTCATTTTTTAGCCCTCCTTAGTTGATCCAGGTCAGATCAGGCTACTCACCCTACTGTTGGAGACCTATTTTCACTTGGGATTCTTGTATTTTTGACCTCTTGAATTAGTGACCTTTGATTTTACAAGTAACCTTGCTTGGAATCGGTAAGTCAAAAATCATCCTTGTTGAGTAGATACACCTTTGGATTCTTTGATAACATACTTGGAGAGTCTTAGTAGTCTCTTGTCCAATTTGCTTCCACCCAAAATCAATTTCAATCAGATATAACTTGGTTAAAATCATCCTCCTAATCCATATGTGTTAGGATACTTATCCATTGATTGGGCACCTCTGTGGCAGTGTTGATTGACACCTTTTACAATTTTCTATCTCACCATCTCTCTTTTGGATAATTGAACACTTTTACTATCCTAGTTTGATACCAACATATCTTAGGGTCATCTTATCATCGAGTGCTTTTCCTTTCATGTCAGTTATGACAAGGTATCAAGTGAGTCAAGGGAAATGACCTCAGGTTGTCTTTAATCAATTACCTCTAGTCCAAACTTGTCAAAAGCATAAGGGAAAGGAACCTATATTTGACCAATCACCTATTTGAAAATCTACTGAGTTGAGGACCCCCTTAGCATCTTCCCATTCACGTATGGATATGAGTTATACCATGACTCGACGGGAGAGGGAAGCTATGGATCAAAACCTTGATGACCTCTATGAAAGACATAGAGACAACATTTTGTTTGGTAATTCCTCTCATGACGCTCAACCTGGGTCACCCCCCATCAATACTAGGTACCTAGATGCATATCAAAGAGCCAAAAGGCATGAGAGACAAGCTCACCCAGAACAATGGTCACAACATGAAGACCAAGACAATGAACTTGGTGATGCTCATGTCAATGCAACGTATACCAATGACTTGTTCAAAAAGTCAAGACCAAACTCACCACTTCAAACAACCTCAAGGTATACAAGTGAAAGACTCAAAAGGATTGAGCATGAGAAGAAATCCTTTATAGATGAGCAAGCTACGAAGAAATAAAATTTTAGACAACTTGAGGTGGAGAGGCAAGCTTTGTTAGAATTGGAAAGAAAAGCCTCTCAAGAAGAGCGAGATAGGCTTTTAGCCCAACAACTTAATACCCAATTCAACAATAGGCGTACCAATAGTGGAAAAAACTCTCCTTCCTCCACTCCTTCTAGAACACCATGTAGTAGAAGGTGTTCAAGAACCCCTTCAAGATCTCCTAGTCCTAGAGGAAGAAGGACCTCACAACATGCTTATTATAGGAGACAAACACCTCCTAGGCACTTGAGGCAGCCTTCGCAATGTGCTCATCATAGTTCCCAACATGGAAGTAGTAGCTCAGACTTTGATCTTAATTCTCAAGACTTCATGAGAATGCAACAAGAGCTGCTCTTCCAACAGTATGTGGAGAAGTACTTGGAACAGAACAAAGATAAGTTCCTCGAAAGTCTAATCAACAAGGGTGCAAGAGTCCCTTATAATTTTGATGTGGATAAAAAAATCAAGAAACAAAGTCCATCACAAGAAGAAGAAATATGACAAATGAAGAAAATGATGGAAAAAATTTTGGCACCTAAGAGTTCATTCTCACTAGACTCTATTTGTCCTAATCCTTTCGACAAGAGTGTGAGCATGAAGGATTTTCCCAGAAGGGTTGAACTCCCTCAATATGACAAATATGATGGTAGTGGTGATCCACATGATCATGTGTGCCAATTTTACACTATGAGCTTTGAGTTTCACCAAGATGATTCCTATCTAATGAGGTTATTCCCAAGGAGTCTTAAGGGGCAAGCAATGGAATGGTTTACCAACATAACTCCCCCCGTCAAGACTTTTAAAGAGCTTGTTCATAGATTTGTTCAACATTTCACATACAATCTTTCCAAATCTATCACTATGTTGGACCTATGTAACCTAAAGCAAAACCAAGGGGAATCCTTTATCTCATTCTTGCAAAGGTGGAGGCGACAATGCTCTCATTATCCTAGGACCATTCATGAAGATGAGAAAATTGACATCCTTGTCAGCAACTTGGTGCTTGAAATGCGGTATGAGGTTCGAAAGATGATCTTCAATTCCTTCAATAACATGGTCAAAACCATGTGTAGAATTGAGGATGTCTTAAAAGAGCAAGGAATTTTGACCAGACATGGCAACAATAACAACAATAGTCAAAACCATAATAATTCCAATAAAGATAAAGGGAAGAATTGGAACAAAAACAAGCAAGTGGTTAATGATGGAGTTGTGGATTCTCCCCAACCTAAGGATCAAGGTGTCCTTCACTTGTCTAGTACAATTCAAGCTATGAAGCTCAATGCACCTCCTCAACAAGAGAGTAGGCCAAGGTATCAAGAGAAACCCAAGAAGGAAAAACATCAATTTGCCAAACTTGGTGACTCATATGAGGATGTTTTCAAAATGCTCATTGCCAATAATCTTGTGCATCCACAAGATCCCACAAAGCATTACATACCTGACATTAAGCCACATTGGTGGGATGAAAAGGCTTTCTGCAAGTTTCATAATGGCATTGGGCATACCATTGAGAATTGTTGGAAACTCAAGCACATTATCCAAGATCTCATTAAGAATGGAAAGCTTAAGGTGGGTGGTCTGAACACCAATGCTGATCACAAAGATTTCAAAGAGCCCTTGCCCAAATATGAGAAGGGGGAAACCTCTAAACCTAAGGATGGCAAGGCTACGATCAACTACACCTACACAGCTACAGAAAATGTGGTCAATATGCTCGAAGTTGTGGAGGAAAGTGTCAACATGATGAGGAACAAGGATCCCTATGGTTATGACTCCAATGCGAGCTTTCCCCTTATCTTTGATGAAGAACCTATTGTGGTGCTAAGGGATCCTCACTCTAGGATGTCATCCCAAGCCCTTAATGTTGTCACAAGAAGTCAAGGCCCTATTGTCATTAGGGGGCCCAGTTTAGGTCAGCCCAATAAACCAAAGCAAGTGGTATCCAAGAATGCCACCATAAAACCAGCTGTCAACCCCAAGCCAAATTACAATCTTGTTGATCAGTTACAAAGAACCCTAGCTCGGATTTCAATCTTGGAGCTTTTAGAGTTGTCCCCAAGACACAAATAGGTCCTTGAGGATGCTTTGCATACAACAAATGTTCCCAATAATTTAGATGTCAATCAATTCCAAGGCACGTTTAATCATATTACCAGTCCTCACTACCTTACATTTTCAGAAGATGATGATAAAGCCTTGAATCACCCACATAATCTGGCCCTTCACATTGAAGTCATGATTCACAAAACCTGTGTCAGGTGTGTGTTGATAGATGGGGGTGATGGACTCAATATCTATTCTTTAAGTCTATTAAAAACTTTGGGCTATTCTAAGGAAGTGGTCGATACCAGAAAGAAGATCACTATTAAAGCCTATGATGAGGCAAAAAGGAGTTCCAAGGGGTTGGTTGTTCTTCCTATCAGGATTGGCCCCGTTGAGAAAGACATTTTGTTCCAAATTGTTGATGGTTGTCCTCTGGCATACAATATCTTGCTTGGTAGGCCCTAGATCCATGAGATGCAAGAAGTGCCATCCACCTACCACCAGTGTGTTAAGTTTCCCTACAATGGAGTAGAATTTTGTATACCTAGGGATAGCACCTTATCTGTCAACTCCATTTCAGCAGGGACTCATGTTCCCCTAAATAAAGAAGCAAATGATTTCAATTCAACTCTAGCACACTACAAAGATAAGTTCAAGTCAATAGACCTTGGTATGGGGGGATATCAAATTGACTCCTTTGCAAAGATGCCCATTTCCCCTAGGTCTTATGGTAAGCCTTCTCAAGAGATGAGACCTTCTTCTTCGGCCATGACTTTGTTTGACAAATTTGTCAAGTCTTCAGTGACTATCTAGGATGAGAAAGAAGAGGTAGATGTTAAGGATTGTATCTACAAAGAGGAGAAGTATATGCACAATGAGAACTTCTCTCCCTCTCCTAAGACCTATGGAAGAGGGTATACTTTTGTCAAAAATATGGGCTATCCAGGACATGGCCCTCTCAGTCATAGGTTAGATGCTAAAGCTGCACCCCTCAATCATGCTCTTTTTGGATGCAGGTCTAAGAAGACAATTGGCCTAGAATTCAAGAATCCTAAAAAGAATATTGTTGCTATCCTTGATGAGTTAGATAGTGAAGATGAATCACAATACATACCAAATTTGACAAATCAACAAGACATGTGTGACGATTGGATTCCTTCTACTAGTCTCCTTTGGGGAGATTCAAATAATCCAATCACTCATGCAATAGTTGCAAGCCTAGAACAAGATGGATCAGACATTGACCCAAGAGAAGGTGTTACCCTTCATGACATCGAAGCTTCTACATCAAGGTGTCCCAAGCCTTTCTGGTGTAAACATCCCAGGTGGGATTCAGAAATAGACTCACATGAGTATGAATGGGACTCTCTGTCTGATTGTTCCACAATTAACATGGGTGTTGATGTCATCCATTCCTATAGTTCTCAACCTGAGTTAGCTGATGAGTCACATGTAGGGCTTGAGGATTGGAACCTGTGTGTTGCATTAGTGGATGATTCTTTGCTTGTTAGGCCGAATCCTGATTTGGGTAACTTAGAAGAATACTTGACAGACTCTAACTCTGTGATCACCAGAGATGATACCATCCGCATTCACAATATTGAACCAGTCATTGACCTACCCCTTACCAATCCTCACTTAATTGATTGGTCTCAGTTCTACCAAGAGCCTCAACTTTTAACTTTCCAAAATGACTATGAGATAACCTATTACCTAAATGCCATTGAACCCATAGTCTCTTCCACCAGTGAACCGGCTACCAGCGTGACTAAACCAGACATCAAGTACCTTAGTCGAAATATAAAAAGAAAATAAAATAAAAAGAATAGGAGTTCTGATGGTGAAAACCACTATGTAGCAGTGTTAGAACTGAAAAAAGTAAAAATAAACGGCGTATCCAAAGGTGAAAACCTCTCAGAACTGCCTACGGATGAGGTACTTAATCATCTCCCTAGCTATTCTCAGGACAGGTCGTCAATGCTTGTTGAGCCTACATAGTTAGTTAATTTGAGTACAAAAGAGGCTCCACAAATTGTACATTTGGCTCAATCCTTATCATCTCAAGAGAAAGAAGCCTACACTGAGTTCCTACAAAGAAAGAAAGTCAACTTTTCTTAGACTTATTCAAACATGCCAGGGTTGGATGATAATCTAATTATGCATCATTTGTCCATGCTCCAGGTGTTAAACCAGTTAAATAAACATTGAGGAAAATGCATCCTCACATTGCTCTTTTAGTCAAAGCAGAACTGGAAAAAATCCTTAGTGCATGATTTATAAGGGCTATTGACTATGCAGAATGGATATCCAATATTGTACCAGTTTCAAAACACAATAAGTCCATTTGAATCTGCACAGATTTTAGAGATGTCAATAGAGCATGCCCAAAGGATGATTTTCCACTCCCTAACATAGACATGATAGTGGACATGACTGCGGGTTATGAGATCTATTCCTCGATGGATGGTTTCTCTAGGTATAATCAGATTAAGATAGCTCCTGAGGACCAGGAAAAGACTGCATTCACTTGCGCATGGGGTACTTATTGCTGGAACGTCATGCCTTTTGGATTGAAAAATGTAGGAGCTACATATCAAAGAGCTATGACAATGTTCTTTCATGACATGATGCATAAAAATATGGAAGATTATGTGGATGACACCCTAGCTAAGTCAAAGAAAAGAGATAGACACTTGGATGATTTAGAAGTCATTCTAGATCATATGGAGCAATTTTAGTTAAGATTAAATCCAAAAAAGTGTGCATTTTGAGTCACCTCTGGCAAACTTCTTGGATTTATTATTTCATCCAAAGGAATACAAGTGGACCCAGAAAAAGTTCAAGCAATTTTGGATATGCCACCTCCCAAAAACATTAGCCAAATGAGGAGTCTTCAAGGGCATCTTCAATCTATAAGGAGGTTCATTTCACAATTGGAAAATAGAGCTCAACCCTTCAATAAGAACTTACATAAGGGAGTCAAATGTGTGTGGAATGAGGATTTTCAAAGGAGCATAGATCAAATTAAGGAATACTTGGTAAATCCTCCAATTTTGATGCCTCCTATATGAGGAAAACCACTCATACTATATGTCTCAGCAACAGACTCTTCCTTGGGGGAATTATTAGCTCAACTTGATGACACTGGGAAGGAAAGAGCCATATATTACATCAGTCATACTCTTGTTGCATATGAAGTCAATTACACTAGTATTGAGAAAGTTTGCCTTGTTGTGATGTTTGCTTCACAAAATTTGTGACATTACATGCTTGCACACATAATACACCTCATAGAAAAGATTGATCCTCTTAAGTATTTGCTCGGTAAGGCTGCCCTCACAGGTAGACTTGCTAAATGGATGATGGTTCTTTCAGAATTTGACTTAGAGTATGTTGAGCGCAAAGCTATAAAAGGCCAAGCCATTGTAGACCAATTGGCCAATTTCCCAATTCAAGATAGCATGCCTATTCAAGTTGAATTTCTAGATGAGCACCTAATGTACATGACTGAGAGAACATGGAAGATGTTCTTTGATAGCTCTTTTATGCAAAATGGTTCAGGAGCTAGAGTGTTGTTTGTTTCTCCTCATGGGTACACAATTCCTAAGTCCTACAAACTATTATTCCCATGTACAAATAACATTGTTGAGTATGAGGCTTTGACAAATGGACTCAAGATGGCTATTGAATGGAATATCATAGAACTACACATCTATGGGGATTCACAATTGATAGTCAACCAAGTTAATGAACAATATCAAACAAAAGATGACAAATTGATACCTTATAAGAAAATTGTTGATTCATTAAGATGGTATTTCACATTTGTCACATTTCAGAAAGTCCCCAGAGAAAAAAATAAGGTAGCTAGTGCTATGGCTACACTTGCTTCTCTTCTTTAGTTAGAGCAGCCTGAGTCCAAATTTGAATTCCTAGTGGAAGAGCTACACTATCCTATCTATGACTCACAAGAAAGCCACATAATCTGTACCCTTGTTAGTCGTGAATCATCCTACTATGGTGCCATTTACTCATACCTATGTGATGGAATCATCCCTGACACATTTAACTAATCTAAAAGAATAAACCTTACCCGAAATGCCTCTTTCCATTCCCTCATCTCTGGTGATTTGTATAGGAGGGGTTTAGATGGGACACTTCTTAGGTTCTTAGAAAAGGAGGAATCTGATCAAGCGCTAGTTGATATTCATGAGGGCATCTGTGGAGGACATTCTAATGGTCTTTCCATGGCTCGAAGGTTGCTTAGGGTGGGGTACTATTGGCCTACCATGCAGATGGATGTAGTAGCTTTTGCAAAATCATGCAAAAAATGTCAAAAACATGGTCACCTGATACATGCTCTAGGCAGGGAGCTCATTCCTTCCATATCTCATTGGCCGTTTTAGCGCTGGGCCTTTGATCTTGTTGGGAAAATTCATCCCAACTCATCAAGTGGACATAAATTTATCATCACTGCTACTAACTACATTACCAAATGGGTAGAAGTTGTTCCACTTTCTGTTGCTTCAGGCAAGATGATTTCCCTGTTCATTTTGAACCATATCGTCTATCGATATGGAGTGCCTTTAGAGATAATCACTCACAATGGAGGTCAATTTAAAAACAAGGACCTTACACAACTCTGCTAGAAATTCAAGATAAAACAACATTGGTCCTCCATTTACTTTTTGCAAGGAAATGGACAAGCAGAGGCTTCAAATAAAACCATTCTCAAAATTCTCCATTGAACAGTTCATAAGAATGGTAGAGATTGGCATCTATAGATAAATCCAACCTTATGGGCTTATAAAACAAGTATTCATACTCCAATAGGGGCTACTCCTTTTGCCCTTATATATGGTGTTGAAGCAATGTTACCTTTAGAGGTTGAGATTCCTTCACTTAGAGTCTCTCTCAAAGGTCTAATTACTGATGAAGACTACCGCGCCATGAGACTACAAGAGTTGAAACTTCTAGATGAGAAGCATAAAGCATCATTTGACCATATGAGGGTCTATCAAAAGTGGATGTCCAAAGCCTTCAACAAAAAAGTTCACCCTAGAGAATTTCAAGTGGGAGATCTTGTCTTACAAGAAAATTCTAAGAACCAACAACATAGAGAACAAAAGGGCAAATTTGAACCGAATTGGCTTGGACCATACATCATTACTGCAGCTTTTGGGATAGGTGCTTATTTACTATCCATTGAAGAGGGGGAGTAGCTCCCTGAGCCTATCAATGTCTTGCACCTAAAGAAGTTCTATCCATGATGCCCATTCTGTCTGGGGGCATCCTTTGTACATATTTATTGATCCTGAAAAAATACCAAAAAAATTCATATGTGATGCTGAAAAAAATCCTAAAAATTGGAAAATGTCCTGAAAAAATGAACATCTTGGTGAAAACATAGCGATAGGTGCCTTGATGATTCACAAAAAAATTAAAAAATACAAAAAACAAAAAATATAAAAAGTCCTAAAAAAATAAAAATAAATAAATAAAAAATTGCAATAAAATCCAAGTGGTGAAAACCTTGAAATGAGTGCTACTTGAGGCCTTTGCACCCCTATTTTTTTAGCATGCGTACTCGACACTTAGCCTTTTTCCATCATGCCTTGTCCTTGTTGCCTTGGTTTGGAATTCTTCTTTGTCTTTGTCTAGGGGTCATAACTGTGTTAGCTTTGGTCTCTTGGATGCGTCAGTTTTTAGGACTCCTCACGAACGGTGTTTTTCAACACCACCCCAACTGTGTTTTTCAACACAACCCCTAACATCGAGTGTTTTTTAACACTTATCAGTTTGGTCTTATCCAATTTTGTCATGAGATTTTACTTGCTTGAAAGCATTTGATCCTTTTCCTCAGAACTCAGTATCAGTGAACACACTTAAATTTTTAAACACAACACTTAATGCTTGAGATATATCATTGATCTTTTCTCTGTGTGTTGACTGTTATTGATTTTCATTAAGTGCCCTTGTCTAATAAGTCTCTCCATGATGCATAGCTAGAGGACTTGGGCATGGGGCATGTTTTTATTTTCTTTCTACTTGTGGGTGTGTTCTTGAATATCTTGAGTGTCTCTTGTTGTTCCCTTGAAACACTTAGGAGATTTGGGGCATCATCCTTGACTATTTTTTGCACAACCATTCTTATGGTCATCCTGGCATCTATGTCTTGATGAGAGAGTGGTTTTGCTACATTAAATTGGGTAAGCTAACATTGAAGTCATCTTGACCCTTATGTCTTTGATGCTCATGCTAGAATCTTTCCACATTCCAAACCGATATAAATCATATTCATATCTTCATAGTTGCGTTTGTGACTAGTGTTGATTGTATGATTTTCTGATGTTCGTTAATAATGGCCCAATGATTAAAATAAGTTTTTTACATTCTCTAATGAATGATGAACATAAAATCCTATTTTACAGTTGCCCTATTGCAAGTACACCTTTGCATTTTCATGTAGCTTGCATTGTTAGACTTCATGATTAATTTGCATTTTTTAGGCTACATTATGATTTTGAGAGGGTTTTCTTTCATCTTTCTTGTGGACTTTTAATCAACTGTGATCACGTTTTGATCTTCATTTCCTTATCTTCTTTCGTGATCTCAATCAAAATTTCCTATCTTAAACAGTTGATTGATTTTGCGGCATGCTCGTTCTTGAGGAAAATTCTCTTTCTTCTCTCCATTTCTTTTCATTTCTTCCCAACTTCTATCTTCCATTCACTTTCACCCCACTTCTTTTCTTCTAATTTAACCTTGTGGCATAATCTTGCTTGATGATCTACCTTGGTTCTGTGATCCTTATATCTCTCATCTTGCATCAAGAATCTTATCTTTAGTTCGATTTGATCAAATTTATCAATGTATTGTTTCTCCTCTATCTCATTTTGATTTCGATCATGAGGGGGCAGTACCTATCAAACTTCAATCCTTGATTCAGCTTTATCAAACCTATCCATCAAACCTTGCTTGAGACTTGACAATTACCTATTTATAGGGGTTTTGGCCTTGTCTTTTTCAATCAGCTTATCTTTGTCATGATGTGTTCCCATCCGTCGAACACACGTCTGGGTTGTCTTGTGATCCCAAATTGATCTCACACTTCAATTCCATTCTTTGACTGCATGTGATCCCAAATCGACCTCACATTAGTCAAAGAGGGGCAAATGTATGCACCCTAAAATGGTCGCCTAGACTTTGGGCCCCATTTATTAAATTATCAAATTCCTGAATCAATACTTTGCAAAATTCAAATCAATTTCTTCGATCAATCCTAAATAATTCAATCATTTCAATTTTCACTAAGGTTTGATCATTTCATCAATAATTTATTTAATTAAAAGAAATATTCCCTCTTAAATAAATAAAATAACCTTATTTAATTAAAAGAAATATCTTTTAAATGAAATAAATTTATTTAATTAAAATCTCTTTTAATTAAATGATTTTATCTTATTGAGAATAATATCTCTCTTTTAATTAAATAATGTTATCTTATTTAATTAATAGAGAATCACTCTTTTAAATAAATAAAAAATCCTCTTAAAGCTCTTTTGTGAAGAAAAAGGGAAACAAATAAATAAAATAAAGAAAATTCCTTTTCTCTCCACACTTTCTAAAAATGAGCTTTCTTTCCTCTTTTTGCATTTATCCCACACTACTCTTGGAGATGCATTCTCTCCCACAGTTTCTTATATAAGGAGCCCTCTCCTTCTCATTTGAGATCCAAAATTTTCACGCTATTGTTATGCTGCAGGTTTTCTGAGAGACTTTGGAACTTTGGAGATCACATAGCATTTAGCTTGCATAGTTACATATAGATTAACGTTCATAGCATCTTACATTAGTTTCCTTCATTGTTTTAGCTTAAATCTTCACATAGATTAATTAGCAAAGGAGGGTAAAACTTGCATTTTAATAGAGTAGTTTATTTCTTGCATTGCAATCATCTAGATTAGCTTCATCTACATGCAATAACTTGAAGACCAATGGAGATTAGCACTCTTGCTTCTCATCCTTGAATCTCTCATTTCTTGGTGTACTTGCATGGGTTTAACTAGGTCGATCTAAGGGCCTCATAATACAACCCCTGCACTCCACAAATAGAGAACTGTGAATCGTTATTTGAGACCTCACTGTTGAGTGTTCTTGGATGTAATGATTCACAGAAGTGTGACTACTTTCTAGCACACAAGTACTAGGCATCGACTCCACCTGGTTACACAAGTCTAAGCATTGCTTAAAATCCTCAAACTAGTTGTTGTTGTTTGAAGATGGTCTAGAGTTCACACATTGGAAAACCCTACAATTTTGATTATTTTGTCCAGTCCCTTGATTTGGTTTTGGGTGGATTTGAGTTCCTTATTTTATATATCCTTTGATGTTGGTCTTATTTATATGGTTATGAGATATATAGGATTATGATCTTATTTTATCTCTCTCTATGTGTTAATCGTATATACAAAGTATGCATATATGGGTACACACGTATATGCATACCTGTATATATTCAGTTATTGATGTGTTTGTAGTTCTATTACTATGAATGTATTAGCCATGATCATGATTCTATGTATTTTCATGCATATTATGGCTTTAAATAAATAAAATAAATGAAAAGTGAATAAAATAGATAAATAATCATATAAAAATAATAAATAAAACTAATTACCTACTCCTATATTTACTCCTACTTTATAGACTCTCTCTCTCTCTCTCTCTCTCTCTCTCTCTCTCTCTCTCTCGTATGTCTTGTTAGTGTAGAGGGTGGGAGTGGAACTCGGGACCTCCGGTTTGTAAGGGGTCCCAAATTTCCATTGGGATAGTGACTTCCTTGGGAAGCATACCCAAATATATTATATTTATATAAGAATTAGTTTCTATTAATTATAATAATAATAAAAAAACTATATATGTGGATTTAAATTATTTAATATTCTTGTTTGGGGTAAGTTTGTACGGGAAGGGTAGGTAAGTTGGTTTTCACGAACGGGTGAAACTACCTGCCTAATTAATTAAATTAAATAGTTATTAATCTTACCTGAACATTAGAGAAGGGAAGCTGCTCCATGGGAAGAAACTCCCCCAACCTATGCAACTGTTCATAAGATTATATAGTTAGGATCCATCCCTGTAAGTGAAAAAAAATAAAAGGAGAAGCATTGAACAGGAGATCCAAAATTATTTACATTGGAAAATCTGATTTTATTTTTATATATATTTTTTTTTGAGAGTCTTTATTTGTGAGATCCAGGAAGTGGAATTGTCAGAGAGGAGGATTGGATTGGAAGAATAGAGGCCATCTAGTTCAACCATTAGTCTCTACAAGATGTTGAGGTAGGGTCTAGAGCCTAGGAACATCCTTTAATTGATTGACTATGTGTTTTTGTTTTATTGATTTTAAATTTGAAAGTACAATCTGGAAATGAATGTGCAATATGATTTCCCTGTGAATTAATGTTACCTATGTCTTCATGGTCTCCACATTTAAATGCTTGATTTTAAGGTTAGTTTGTAATATTATTTGAGCCTGTAGATAGTCCAAAAACATGTAGAAAACATTTTCTCTCTGAAAAATCATAAAATGTGAGGCCGGAATTATTTAATAAGAAACTTTAGTTTTTCCTTGTTTGATTAAAGGTCAATATTGATTATTAATAAAAATAAAATGATAATAATATTTATAAAATTATTATTATTTTATGTTTTTAGAATGATAAATAGAATTTTATTTAAAACAATAAAATTGTATTTAAATTAATTTTATTTTTTAAAATAAATAAAAGATTAGAGTGTATATTTAAATATAAATGCAAGGAGAAATTATAAGAGAAAAATAAGGAAGAAAGATAGGAGAAAAAGAAGGATAAATTATAGGAGGAAAATAAATAATAATAATAATCAAAAGAAATAAGTTAAAAGTGCAAAATTACTATTCATAGGAATCTAGCTTTTTAACATAAGAAAGTAATAACCAAAGGTATAAAAATATAGGAGGAAAGAAAAGGGAATGCTTAAATGGAAAAAGAGAAGAATATGGAACCAAAACTATTAAGGTGGAAAATATTATTTAATAAAAATATATATTATGCAAAATAAATTAGTATTATTATAAAAGAAAACTCATTTTACATATTAATTATTAAAATGTATAGATATAGATGATGTATTGTAAATATACATATGACTATATATAATTAGTAAATAATCAAAATAAGAGAAATCGGTTAATAAATAATTAAGGATAATAATGTAATTTATGATGGTTATAAATTAAGTGGTTAACTTTAATTTATATTAAGTTTGAATTCAATCAAAGTTTTAACTTGACTCATAGTGAATACTAACTAAGTGTATTAAGTTTTTAATAAGCCTATATTTTATAAAGATTAGATTATGTTACATTTGGAATATATTTTTTTGGATATCATAATTAAACAATTCATAGATATGGATGTTAGGTCTTATGTGTATATTTTGATGTTTGTTAATTCCAACTTTTTTGAATATTTTGAAGGATTATAGTGTTACCTTGTATCTTGTAGGTGTGTCTAGGAGTTGTACCTCCCTCTACACTTACCTTTATGCTTTTATATTTGGAGTCATTGTGATAGCTCTACTTTTGTTGTATGTCATCTTTTGACTTGAGCGTTAGGGTTTGTCCTAGTGGTATTGATGAAGGGTGCTCCCCTTAATACCACAAACACATAACAGAAACCAAGAAACAACAACAGTATGCAAGAACAGAAAATGGGCTTCTTATTATCTCCACAAATGTGGAATTACAAATTTTCAGAATTACAATATGCAAAGCCACATGGGCATTCCCTTACAATATTTTGTAGGACAAAGCCTCAAATCAGTACCTAGATCTGCTATCTAGAATTGTCCCAAACTGCCCCTGCACTACCTAAGACAACACTACAGGCCTTCCTTATATAGGCAATTTCCACTGCCTGAGAAGGTTCCAGAAATTTAGCCAACAAGGCCGACCAAACTTAGAATTATTTTATTTTACAATTTATTACATCAAAGCCGGCTCAAAATACGTTTGAAACCCAAACAAAAATTTTGAAGGAAAATCATTTTCCGCCATTTCAGGTGACCCAACTTCCGAAGACCATAAGTCATCGCCAGTTGACCTGATTGACTATTATAACCCCATTCCAGAAAGGCCACGAAGCACTCTACAGCCTTAACTCATGCAAGTGCCTATCACCCAAATTTTTGACCTCATTCGGGGCCTCTAAAGCCTTCAAAACTGAGTTCAAAGTTTCTATACCCTATTGCTAATACCAAAAATCTTCAATATCTACAAAGCTAGACTTGATCTGTCAATGAAACTTTACTGGCAAACTGATATGACCAAAATGAACCTCCAGGGAAGAAATCAGGACATTCTGAGATTGGATGACCAACTTACTCAAAATAGAAAGTTTCCATAAATAGCAGCTTTGCACAAGATAGCCCTTATTGAAAAGAAACCAAAAATATTTTTGGGTGATGCAAGATTGCTCTTACACCCAGGATGCTCCTACATTAGACACCTAGGGTAATTTTAGAAGTGACCCTGTCACGACTCAGGTGTGCAGAGGAAAACCAAGATGGTTAACCTCCTCCTTTGTTAGCCATGATGAATCTTCAACATGTCATCCTTTCCACTTGACCAGATATTCTTCATATGTCATGTTCCTTGTGCTTCTACCAACATGACTATCCAGTATGTCTTCAATCTCCTTGTTATCTAAACTGGTTGCTGGAATACTCCACTGTGCTGTTGTAACCTCATCTGCAACACCTCCTTCATGATACTCTGTTAGATCTGAAACATTAAATACTAGTGAAATATTCAGCACAGTAGGCAACTTGACCACATATGCATTTTCTGAATCATGCTTCTTCAATATCCTACATAGTCCAAACTTCTTCATTTTCAACTTGTTATATGTACCAACCAAAAATCCCTCCTTTTGCAAATGAACCATGACTTCATCTCCAACCTAAAACTCCTTATTCTTCCTTTTCTCATCTGCCTTAGCCTTATACTGTGCATTCATCTTGGTAAGATGCTTCCTCACCTCCTCATGGATGTTCTTCAAATATTTTACAAAATCCTCAGCTTCGGCACTACTTATTTCTCCTTTATCTATTTTTCTCAACTCAGATGCATTTCTGGGACTACTTCCATATACAATATGTGGATGATGTGATGAACTAAACTTCAAATTTTCACTTTCTACTAGTGTCATTCTATGTGCTGCCTTATTTGGAAAATTGGCTCATGGAATCAAGTCCATTTGATGACTGATCTTTCTTACTAGTGGTAATCCATCAGGAACATTATCGGATACAATATCCTAAAACTCATTCAATAATTTTGCAACTTCTATAGGTACATCTTCTACTTCCTCTTTCCCAGCCTTTGGAGTTAAGGTAAAACACATATGCTCATGCCGCATACCATCTAAGAAATTTCCTCTATCAACAAAATTTATTCTTGCATTACCACATATCTTTTCTTTTGTTTCCTTCAATGGTTTTAGCTTATGTCGCACTCCATCCTTTGTCAAGGAGTAGGTATTCACATGACCATCATGTACAGCACATCTGTCAAACTACCAAGGTCTACCCAACAACATATGGCATGCATCCATAGATATGATATCACATAGTACCTCATCTTGGTACCCGCCGATCTTGAACTTCAATAGGCACTGTTCACTGACCATGACCTTGTGGTCATCTTGCACCCAGGCAACCCGATATGGATGTGGATGTTTCTACCTCTTGAGCTTCAACTTTGTCACCATCTCTTCTGACACCAAATTATCAGTACTTCCACTATCAATAATCACATCACAACACTTACCCTCACACTTGCATCTGGTGCGAAACAGGCTCCTCCTTTGTTCAGGGTCATTCTCACTACTCAGCAGGACTCTTCTGTTAATCAACGTTTCTCCTCTTTTAGCATCTTTAGAATGTGATGATCTAGCATCTTCATCTACATGTGCAACTCTAGCTTGGCCTTCATTCCTCCTATCCGTCCATCCTTGGCGTTGAGGACATTCAAATGCCCTATGACCTTCTTCTCCACAGTGAAAACATGTTCCATGGAAGCCTCCTCTTCCAGATCCTTGTCCTCTTCCTCTTCCTCTCTGATCTCTATTATTCTGATCATGGAAACGATTGAAATTATCTCCTCTCTAATTCTAATTGTTACTGGCCTCATCCTACTTTTTCAAATCTTCATTTCGATCTCCATATGACTGTCCACTAGATCTTCCATCACGACCTCTTCCGCTATGTCTGCTCTCAAACTTCTTGTTCAGCTTTTCCTCTACTTTTAGGGCAAACTGGTATGCCTCTTCAATAATGCTCATTCAAACTAGATTCAGCTTGTCCTGAATGCTCAGCCTCAACCCATTAAGGTAACAGGAAACTTTCTCCTTATCCACTTCTGCATGGCCTATTATGATGAGGATTCGATAGAACTCCTTTGTATACTCCTGAACAGATATTCCTGCTTGCTTCAAACTTTGCATCTTCTTTAGTAGGTCAAGCTCATAATCAACAAGAATGAACTGCCACTTCAATTTATCCACCATTTGATCCCATCTTGTGATTTTATCTTTCCCTCTTCTATTTCGCTCCAATTGAATCTCTTGCCACCAAATCTTTGCATGACCCTTCAGTTTGGCCTTCATGAATTTGACCCTATCAGGATCCTTAATATCTTCATATTCAAAATATTCTTCACATTCATTGATCCAGTTGATCAATTCTTCTGGGTTAAGATTTCTTGAAAATGCAGGAACCTTGATCTTAGGTCTTTTCCTGATCTTGGAAATGGCCCAGAAAAGCCTTTCTTCTTCTTGATTCAAAATTTTTCCGCCTTCTTCTTGATCATCATTTCCTTCTTCGGCTTCATCCTCACTTTCATCTCTAACATTAAGATTCATTCCTCTGCGAATCTCTTCTTGCAATGCTCGCACTTGTCTCTGGAGCGCTCTAACCTCAGGTGTCACAACACTAGCTCTTCCACCACATTCCCTTCATGGAGGCATTTTCATAATGCACATTGAAACCCTAACCACGGTCCTGGTGCAAACTGCCTCACAGTCGGCAATCTATTTACATGCTCAGGAACTCCTGCTCTGATACCACTTGATGAAGGGTGCTCCCCTTAATACCACAAACACATAACAGAAATCAAGAAACAACAACAATATGCAAGAATAGAAAATGGGCTTCTTATTATCTCCACAAATGTGGAATTACAAATTTTTAGAATTACAATATGCAAAGCCACATGGGTATTCCCTTACAATATTCTATAGGACAAAGCCTTGAATCAGTACCCAGATCTACCACCCAAAACTATCCCAAACTACCCCTGCACTGCCTAAGACAACACTACGAGCCTTCCTTATATAGGCAATTTCCACTGCCTAAGAAGGTTCCAGAAATTTAGCCAACAAGGCCGACCAAATTTAGAATTATTTTAGTTTACAATTTATTACATCAAAGTCGGCTCAAAATAACTTTTGAAACCCAAACAAAAATTTTGAAGGAAAATCATTTTTCGCCATTTCAAGTGACCCAACTTTTGAAGACCATAAGTCATCGCCAGTTGACCTGATTGACTATTATAACCCCATTCCGAAAAGGCCACGAAGTGCTCTACAACCTTGACTCATGCAAGCACTTGTCACCCAAATTTTTGACCTCATCTGGGGCCTCTAAAGCCTTCAAAACTGAGTTCAAAGTTTTTGTACCTTGTTGCCAATACCAAAAATCTTCAATATCTACAAAGCTAGACTTGATCTGTCAATGAAACTTTACTGGCAGGTTGATATGACCAAAATGAACCTCTAGGGAAGAAATCAAAAAATTCTGAGATCGGATGACCAACTTACTGAAAATAGAAAGTTTCCATAAATAGCAGCTCTGCACAAGATAGCCCTTATTAAAAAGAAACCAGAAATATTTTTGGGTGATGCAAGATTTCTCTTACACCCAGGATGCTCCTGCATTAGGTATGGGCCCTAGGAAAACACCAAAAGGACCCTAAGGGAGGGATTTCTATGAGAAGGTATAAACTCTAGATAGCCTATTTTGTTGAGTAAGGTTCCTAAGTTCCCTAGGTGAGTGGCTCACTACATCATTTGATTGAGGATTCCAGAAGGATAACCTTTGGGTGAGTTTGGAAAAGAAAACCTAATATAATTCAAAACTAGTTGGGAATGGGTAAGAGATTTAATAAACTTTTAAAAGATAAAATGGATAATGTGTCGCATAGGTCCTATTGGAGTACCGGGGTCATTGTAGCTATTGAGGTAGGTCGCATGAGGGTGTCAGGGTACATGACTGCTAGGAAGGATCCCAACAGATAGGACTATGTGATGACACTCACCTAGTCAGCATCCTAGGGAAGTCCTCTCTTAGGCTTTTGTTTTGTGCTTCTTTGTTTCTTCTTGTTTCTAGTTTGGGTGGTTGTCCCTCAACCTTAGAATGCCCTAGTTTCCTTGTGTGAACAATGGTTCTATCTCCTAGCACGAGGGAGTGGACCTTTGTGGATCTACGTGGTTGGGTGGTGATTATTTTTGAGGTATTGTTTGTGTTGTGTTATTCATGGAGCACCTAAAGTTGTTGAAGATATTCTCTCCATTCTGCATATCATATCTTGTGAAGAAAATTGTAAAGATATTGTAAAGTTTTATTCATATTCATGTAAGCCTATAAAGTCTTACATTGTAAAACATATATTGTAAGCATTCATGTGATTGGGAAGGGTATCTCTAGGAAAATTATGGGAAAGCAAATCAAGATGTATTATTGTTGTTGAAAGAAAATTATATATTTAAGAATATGGAAAGTATAATTGTTGAAATAATGTGAATTTAAATGTGCTAATGTTATTTCATGCCCCAAAAAAAGAAAGATTTGTTTTAATACACTTGTCTCTCTCTCAACTTTCTCTAATGAGATTTAATGGATCAGAGGAATCCTATCTTTAGTTTATATATGTTAAATGTTAATGCACTATGAAATGTGTTTTTAAAGGGATAATCATGTAAGGGAACATGTTAGGACTTAAATATCTAGTTCACTTAAGTAAGATAAAAAAAAATTTAAAATGCACTTGTTTCTTGTTTTTTTGTCTTGTCCTTTCGGGTTCCCTGGCAAGGCATGACAGATTTAGAGATTGCATGATGGTTCATGACTTATTTTTTTCTTTGTATGTTTTATGTGGAATGTTTACCTTGAAGTCTTAGTGTCTTTGATAAGAGCCTTCATATCCATATACATATCCAAATGTGAAATTGCAATGGATACTTTGATCGTGATACACCACACATAGCTCAACTCTAAATACTCAACCTAGATGGATTGAACCACATTCCTTGTCTATTCAAAGTGTCTTCTCAAATGCAAGAGGATAATCATACCTAGATCATTTATATCTCGGTAGGATGGTATCTGATTTTTCTATAATAAAGTGGCTTAATGATGATAAATAAATAAGCTCAAATTTAGTTGGAATTCAAGCATGGTATTACAATTGGAAGCTCTATAATTAACATAATTTAAAGGGTTTCAATCAAGACTCATTCACTTCCTCTTGTCTCCTAACATTTTATTAGTCAATTCTAATATTCTATCAAATCAATCAAATCTCTTCTATCACTCAAATCTCTTATATCAACCAATCAATCTATCTGTCAAAAAGGTCAAATCAATTTTCAAATAAGTCAAATCAATTGGTCAATCATTCAATCATCATAAGTCCTATATAGGATTTATCTTTCCTGAAACCAGATGTTGTCACACGTCTTATGCATGATATGTTTTTCTTGAAACGAGGTATTATCATTTGTGTTAAATATGAAATATATTTTCGGAAATGACACATTGCATTTTTCTTATACATGATATATCTTTCTTGAAACCATACATTTTCTCTTGTTTATACAAGGTATGTCTTCCCTGAAACCAGATGTACTTATCGCTAGTCTTATACATGATGGGTCCTTCCTAGAACTAGACATGATTCTTATCAACAATTTCTATGTCCAATATTGATTGAACAGTCATCAAAGCTACCAACATTCTTCACTTCTTACTAATTATTATTTTCTTACAATATTTCATCTAATTCTTCTTTTGAGAGATCATTCATAATTTTCTTGCACAATCTCTTGAGGGGTATCATTTACCTTGTTGTCACATTGTTCCCTCTAGGACATATCGGGCCATAATTGTTATTATTCTTTGAAACAACGCCTAAAATGCATTGTATCAAATAGGGGCAAAATGTAGACACTTAAAAATGGACCATTTCTTGAATGCAATGACATTAATGACATTCCTCTTAATTTATTAAATAATATTTATTATTTAATAAATTATCTTTCCACCATATTGTAAGATCAAAATAATTATTTCTCCTTAATTCCATAATTAAATTATTTTAATTACTTACTTTAATTATTGAACATCTAATCAATTGTTCGTCTATAAAGTAATTAAATAATTAAAGATTATTTAATTATTCTCTATGTCATTCAATTAATTAAATAACTGTCTTTAATTAATACTCCATCTTTCTAATTATTACATTTATGTAATAATTAAATTAAAATCCCTATCAAAATTAAATAAATTATATTTATTTTATTTTATTAATTATTATTCTCTCATAAATAAATATTAATTATTTATTTATCAATTGTCACATGTGAAAGTAAATAATTATTTTATTTATTTAATCATGATTTACTCTGCCAAAGATAACTCATATTGAAATTTTTTGTTCACTCCACAATTCCCTCTCCTAAGTATTCAATCCACATTGTTAATTCCTCCCTCAACAATTAGTTAAAGTATTCCATCAATTCAGTCTTCTAATCCATGCAATCAATTAAATCATTCATGCAATTTATTAACTCACCATTCTATTGGTTTATCTCAGTAGTCCATTCAAGTCATCTCTCCAATTCATTTGCTAAAAAATCAATCAACTCTGTTGAACTCCCACTCTCTTTGAGTTCAACTTCTCAATCAAAGTCAATCAGCCCATCAATCATGCATTCTTGATTGAAACCCCTAAAATCTTATAAGTAGAGAGCCAAACCTTTGATTTTGGTAACCATAATTACTTTTAATTCTTACGTTGGAAAGATCTTGAGCTCAATTTTGAAAGCCCACATTTCATAAGAAGGAGAACACCAAGGAAGGATTTTATGGTTTGCATATTCATGTTCTTAGAATGATTTCATATTGATTATTTTTTAGGCTTATTGTTTGTCTTACATCCTTTCTTGAGTGTTGGGAATACTAATTGCTTTAAAAATTTCTTTATGGTTCAGATTTTATATGTTATTGCAGGTTTCTATTGATCCATGTTACCCAATTACACTTTCAAGTGAACAACGAATACTTCAGTTTAAGTATAAACATATGGATAGTGGTTGATATAATTAGTACTCATAAATGGAGCAGACAACTCATGACTCTAATATAGGAATACATCATCTTGATGTAGCACCAATCTCAGTGAAGAAACAAAGAAATAAATAGATATGTATGACATGATATTTAACTCAGAGCTTCAAGTTTAAAAGAATATGTGTCAACTATCGCAGAAAGAAAGATAAAATTCATACTTATTATGTAGATATATGCATTTACCATCAGAGAAGCTAGAAATGAATATGTTGATGCTAGTTCTCAAGAGGGTAGTTTGTCATATATCACTACAGAACACTAAAAGGCCATATGACTATCAAAATCATATCCAATGAGACATAAATAATAAATCATACAATAGTGATATCATTTGGATAGCAGAATCTCTCAAGTGGATGTGGATGGAAGCTCATAGGTCATCATCTACAACAAAGTATTCAATGACATTTTGAAAAGGGAATATCATGTTTTCATAATAATTGCATTTTCAAATAAAGGTAGTGCAAAGGTGTTGGGTTTTTCAATACAACTGAAGTGTTACGAGATATGCTAGAACAGGAACAATGTAAAAGATACATCTACAGATATACAAATGTCATTTTGTGAAAACCAAGAAATATCAATTACAACTTCAAGATTCACACATTATTGGTGTTTACTATTTTAAGTAGAATATGTGCTAAAGGAAAATAGAGACTTCTAAAACTTCATTCCATTATGATTGAATTACTTTTTTTAATGGCTTCAAATGTAAGATGTCAAAGGGAGGTAGGGTTTCTACTTTTGAAATTTCAAAGGGATTTACTCATTTTTAACCATACCCATATTTTTCAGAATCATGGGTATGAATACAAAGAAAGAATGATCAAAATGTTTCCACATTTTTCTAAAACCCTCATGGTTTGAGCAAGAGAAAAATGGAAATGTACATAAAGTATTTTTAAAAAATAGAAATCTAAAAAAGGATATTAGTTCGAGAGAGGTCTTATGCATTATTTTTCACTAGCAGGATAGTCTTATGGATGTTAAACAAAAAAATAAATAGGGAAATGATTTTTCATTATATTTTGTGGAGTTCAAGATGTTAAACCCATGACAGAGATACAATAGAAACCCTAATGGGTTTCTCATAATCACAGTCGTAAGTAGAGAAGACTTTTTTCTTTTATCATTTACTGATCTAATGAGGTTTTTGTGCTCAAGGAATCTACAAGGAACCAAAAGGAAAAAGGCTCACAACCATCATTTACTAAAGGAACCCATGAAGTGCTTGGATATTTTCATGAAAGCTACAGAAGAAACAATAAGACCCGACTAGGGCACAACAACCATCAAGGAGGATAATACAAGTATATTCATCCAAGCTATATTCATTAACAAAAGGAGAAAGGAAAAAACACAACAACTCATGGAGGTTTTTAATATAAATACACACTTGTAAACTATCCAATTCGTGTAGAATATGGGAGTTTCTATAAAAAAAATTCTAGTGTTTTCCATGGCAAAGCTTCAAGAAAATTTTAGAACCCAAGCCTAGAGATCTCCATAGCGGTGCTCTGAAAGAGGTTTCTAGAGGAGCGAGAGAAAAATATTTTTTTTGTTTTCTTTTTGCAAATGGAGATGTTAGGGTTGTTTTATCAGTTAGTGTATTTTCTTAACCTAAATGGCCATGGGGTTTCAAAGGCATTTTTTCCTTAACTTTTCAAAAAAGTTTTTCCTCAAGGTTGAAAAGGATTTAACGCCTTATGACTTTATTTTATTAAGTAATATAGAAATATATTACTTAGTTGTTAATTATGAAACTTACTTTTATTAAGTAATATATTCTTATATTACTTAGTAAAATAAAATGATAGATTTTATTATTATTTACATTGAAGAGATATTGTGATTAATATTAGTTAATTGATGTTTTATAAACCAATTTATTAATATTAAATTTTAAAATGCAATAATAATGTGACACATGGATAATTTTTTAATCAAGAGAAAGGTGGTCATTAGGATTTATTTTTAATTTTTATCTTATAAATCAAGAGGGAGATGTGGCGATCTTATTTTACCAAGTGGAGTTGATGTAGAAAAGGAGGAGTTCCAAGTTTTTTGAAGACTTTTGGAGAACTAGTGGTGGCATCTTCTTTTTGCCAAGTGTCTTGGAGATCATCTTGGACTTGGAGATAGATCTGGGGTTGCTTGAGTCTTTTTAGGGAGACTTAATGCATATTTTGAGTAGTCATCATGGTATACTTGGTCAAACATGACTCTTTCACTCCTTAGAGGCCTTTTTGGAGAGATTTCAGGTGCTCCTTTTTAGGCTATTTTCTTGTATTCGACCCCAATTTGAATTTCAACTCCTTTCTTCATGGATTTTTTGGAGAGAGTTTGAAGAGGATATATTCCCTCACTTGTACTTCTTTTGTAGTTCATATTTTATGCAGCTCATGTTGGAGTGGCTTATTTTGAGTCTTTATCATTGTGCATGTTCCTATAACTCTTTCAAGAATATATGTTTGTTTTTCCTTTGGAGCATAATAAAGCGTGAATTTTGGATCTATCTTGAGTCTTGTCAATTGTGTGCATAATAGTGATTGATGACTTTTTTTTTGTTTTTCTTTATTACATTCCTTAAATGTATGTCTCGTTATAGTACTTGTGACAAGTTTCTCCATATTTTTGTATAGGTCGTGAGTTGTGTCAAATTATTATAGTTGTTAGTTGTGGAGATATTCCTTCTAACTCTGTAATAATCAGACCTTCTTATGAAGCAATTCTATACAAATAATGTTATTTCAAGTTTGTGTATTGCAGTAGGTGGTTTTTGAAGTTTCACTTTGTTTAGACAACCTTATCATTCTTATTATCTTTGTGCATCACCTTTAAATTTTTTTTCAATCATTTCTTGATCATAATTTATTCTCCCTTTTCCTTAAAATGTTTAAGTTTTAGTAGGTGTGAAGTACTAATTGGGATTTGGCATTAAAAAGAGATTCACTCCAAGTTATTAGGTAACCCATTGTCTAGGAGCAATTCCATATTTCTCTAGAAAGCTAAGTTCTAAAACTTAGCAAGGGTGAATCTTTGGGTGATAATAGGAACAAAGGATTTGTTCAGTCAAAGTAGTGATAATTTAATTTCATTTTTTAATCATTGTGTTCTATATGAACTTTGCAACTTTTTAACATGATAAATATCCAATCCCAAATCAATTTAGTAATCTATCGGTGGTCATTGTGAGAAAAATACTAGTTTGAAAGCTAGCTTGAGAAGGTGTATGTGTATTATAGAGTAACACTTCAAATTCAATATTTTTCTTAGTAAGGACCTACATTTCTTATAATGGTTTTTCTCATGTGGTCATAGAATTGAATTCATGGTCTTTTGTAAAAAAAACTATTGATATTTTTGAGATATAAGGTTGTTTTTATTTTGTATATATTGAAATGGAGATCCATTAGATAAACATTCTGGTTTAAACTTTCACACTTGGAGGATGAAAATCCAAATGAAATTAATGAATAATAATGTGCGGGGAATAGTCAGTGGATAAAAAAATACTACCTATGGATGCAAGTAAAAAAAAATGGCAAAAGTTGCAAGCCACTGATATATATTTATTATAATAAAAATTGGTTCAAGAGCTCCTCGAGGAAAGAACCAGTAAAGAAAACATTCATTCCTTGCTCAAAATACAAAGATGATTGACTAAATATAATATATTTTCCTTACTCCACCTACAACCTATATACATTCTAATTTTGGATTGCCTAAATTACATTCACTTATGACATGACAGCCAATAGTTGGCTTCCAAAAGCATGACTAGGATTATCCAGATTATACCTAGATGGATGGAAGTAATTATATTGGATTGGAGCAGTAGAGATGTTAAATATAAGGATATTATTGGCTTTATTTTTTTAGACTTTGAACTCCATCATATAGATGTAGATGAATCTTTTGTGGATATTTGGAATAAAGTAAATTGTTTAGAGAAAAAACATTTAACGCAGTTTTCTTTAAAGATTCAATTGTTTAGGTTCAAAAAAGAATATAGAATCATAGTAACCATATAAACAATTTGAGATCTCTCACTATGCAACTAGAAAAGGTTAAGGTTACAGTGGATGGTGATGATGCTAAGGCCATCTTGATAAACTAATTACCTTCAAAATATAAAAATGTTATTTTTACACTCAACCAAATCACTTTGAAAACTCTAGAGATATTATTTCAACTCTTCTAGCAGAAGAAAGTGTATGAAAGAAGATACAAAAGGTCTTAAATTGGATAAAGCACTATGTTCAAGAGAAATAAGAAATGGTCAGATAATAAAAAAGAGATAATGCATGTTTCTATTGCAAGTAAAAGGGTCAGAACACAAGATTATAGAACTCGAGCTATTGATTTTCTTAAAAGAAAATAGAAAGAACAATCTAATGGGGAAAAATTGGCTTGCGTTTAGGATGAAAATAAATTAGGTGATGAAACAGTTGTTGATGTTTGTTATTCTTCCCTAAATCACAAGCTTGTAAGTATGAGTTTTTAAATTTGGAGACTGGTGGAACTAGAGGATGGAGGAATTTCCATCATTCAAGTTAGCTCCTCACTTTGAGATGTTGTTCTTCTTGAGAAGCATTTTTTGAATTTTTGGTTTATGTTTTTCCATTTTTACTTTCTTCGTTGATGTTGACAAATATGAAGAGTCCATATATTGTGAAGGCTATCTTTTAAAGACAGGTTTGGGATTTGGTTTTGAGCTCAGTGTGGATTATTTTCCAATGAACTTTAGGGTATATGATCAAGAATGATGCACTTTTATGTTTATAAGAAAATAATAGAAGTTTATTATATCTCTTAAGGATCATTGTTGAATAATTCAAGACTCGGTGATTCAAGAGTTTGAAACTAAGAGATTTAGAATACAACTCAATGATACACCTTTCAGAGGGTCATGAGACAACTTGTTGTATCCTCTCTTGGTTCAATATTTGTTTCTTTAGGAGTATATTTTATCAAATATGTTTTCATTTTATGTAATCAACATGTTTTGTTATGTAAGCCTAAATGGGGGATCCATAGGGCAAGATGAGCTTGATATTTTCAAAATCAATGTAATAGGGGGGAATGTTAGCATTAATCATATTACATTCAAATACACATTTATTTATGCATAGTTATTATAGTTATAGTTACTACAATTACAGTTCTATAGTTAGAGAACTTCCTCTCCTCTCCTTGTATTCATTATAAATTATTTTCCACATGGAATTATAAACATCAAAGCATTTTACCTCTTCTTTGACAATAGAAAAGAACAAGTGTTTGTAATAATCATATTACATTCAAATACACATTTAGTTATGTATATTTATTATAGTTACAGTTACTGCAATTGCAGTTCTATAGTTAGAGAACTTCCTCTCCTCTCCTCATATTCATTATAAATGCTTTTTCACATGGATTAATAAAAATCAATGCATTTTACCTCTACTTTAACAGTAGAAAAGAACCCATGTTTGTAATTTGGACCTAAAAATATTGGTCTAGGTGTCATTGACCAGATGTGTTTATGTCAAATTTAAAGTGAAAATTCTAGATCAATATTCTATGTAGATTTTCATCCTAGAATTTTAGTGAATAAGTATCCATAATTGGAGTGGATTGATAGTGACCAAGGTTTTTTGCCTATTCAAAATTTAGAATTGTGTCTCGGTTTGCTCTCTTTGAATTTGCAACTCTTTATCATCGAATTTGGAATATAAACACAAGACAGAGGGGAAAAGTGTTGGGTTGTATGGGGGCTTGCTAAAGTTAAAATCTAAGTAGGATTTAACCCCAACTACAACAATGGTGATTAGAAAAGAGAGTGCACCCTTTGTAGGATAAAGGCTAAAAAGCTTAAGGAAATGTTGAATTGAAAAATTATACATTTTTATGATCTTGTTTCCTTGAAGCTTGATGAAAGGTTTTTATTTTTTGATAAGATTTCATGCATACCTTCACTAATAGAGGCAACAAAAACTTGATCATGGATGCTAACTTGAATTTTTTACTCTAAATCTCTCCTTCAATACCTTGAAGATGTCTAATGTATTTTTCTTAATTGGAGTTGGATTCTTGTGGATTTGATAATTGAGAGATGAGATGTGTTCAAATGAGGGGGGTGAGAGTCATATTTATACAAAGCCTCATGAAACATGTTGATAATTTAAAAGAAGGTTAATCTCAGAAGCACTTTCCTACTCAACAACTTTATGATCATTAGCAATTTAAATTTGGGCCCAAAATGGCTGAATTATAGTGCTTAATGCCATAGTCCAAGAGGCTTATGATGTCTAGTGGCATAATCCTATCTTTTTAGCCTAAAATTTGGTCAATGAGCACAAGATTTTGTTGGGCTTCTAGATTTGGCTATGGAATGAGCACATCTAGTCATCTATTTGGGGCATCGGGAAAAACTACTAAAGTTAGCCCCAAATGAGTGTAAATTATATAAGGATACAACTTACAACATTATATTCCCAAACACAAAATAGATCTAAGAAACACAACTCCATGAGAAAGGAATTCCACTGCATTAACCAACAACAAAACCCTAATTTGATTAAAAAAAAATAGCTTAGTGACAATTTAAAAAAGAAGTAACTAAAGGACATAATTTATAAGCCTTTAATTGTAACCATTTCGTCTTCAAGAAAGCTCAAGTTTTCCTTGATGACCCCATTATTGATATTGATTGTAACCTCTTTGTCATTCTAGTTTTTGTTTGGAGTAGGTTCTTTTCCTCGGACCCTCACCACCCTTTTTTTTTCTCTTAAGGACACACTCATGCATCGTGATAATGTTGATTGTAAAGTTCTTTCAACAACTATCCTAATGAATTGAGTTACACTAAATTTAGGGTTCATAACATGTCCTTTTGCTTCTCCAAATGCTACATTTTCTTTTGAGGTATGTGACATGTATATTAGCAAGAGTCTATAATTTGGCCTTTTTCATTCCTTTTTTAAGAATTTGATGTTGATGTCAACTTTAGATTTATATCCTTTCACCTATTTGTGAAGGGAATATATTCTTTCCTTTAATATTTTAATTTTTTTTAAAGTACTATCTTTAAATATTATGGAAAAGCTCAAAATTATCCTTCGGACTCAAGATTTTTGCCTCCATACCTTAAAAATATTCAATGTATTCTTGTTTTTATTTCCCAATGTATGCTAGCCTACAACTTTCTCAATCAACACATTCTTAGGCTCAACAATAGGAAAATTAAAGTGCACTCCCCAATATATGCCTATCCCATCAAGTTCTTTCCCTTTTTCTTGTAACAGAGACCATTACCACATTATATGGTGGCTTCCATAAGCTTAGCGCTATGGTGACGACTATAATTGTCAACCTTCTTAAGTCTGGACCTTGAAGATTAGCAATTAAGATTTTAATTTTGATAATCTTAAGAGAAGGGTTATCTTTTGAGAAGGGATTTATACCCTTCATAAAAGAAATTACAAAGTTTATCATCTTAACACTTAATTTGGTTAAATAAAATTATTATATTTTCACATTTCACACAAAAATTATTAGTTGTTGTTATAATAAAATAAATATAACCATCAATATTTAATAATATTCTAAATGTATTTTTTAATAGAAGAAATATTCTAAATGTATTATTATTGGCTATAATTTCTTAAAGTTTTTTCGAAGCATATCATAGATGCCACTAAAAGATTTATCTTTATCTTTTGCACTCTAACATTTCGCTCAATAAAAAATGCAACTTTTCCATTTTAACATTTTCCCCAATAGATGCCTTCTTTAGTTTTCACAAGGTGTTGACAACTACTTCCTTTTCTATGCATGTCATGAGTGGTCCACTTTGTTTTTTCATTGATTTGAAGATAATGATCTCACATCAATTAAGTGCTCAACTAAGAGGTCCACTTCACTAAACTCCTATACCCATCAGAAGAGCTCACTCGACTATGAATCCCTCTCTCCTATCAACTCTAACCTCGTCAACTCCTCTATGCATTATAAGACCCCACCCCACTATGAACCCCTCTCCCCTATCAACTCTAATCTTGATCAACAACCATACGCATTATAGGACTCTACTTCACTACGAACACCTCTCCCCTATCAACTCTAACCTCGATGAACACTCTTATTTATGCATTATAAAACCCTACTCCACTATAGACCCCTCCCCCCTATCAACTCTAACCTCGACCAACTCCTCTACTATGAACCCCTATCTCTTAACAATAGACGATTGGTTGGTATGTCAAACATAGATCATTCAAAAATTAGTAATTGAAATCGGACTAGTAAAAATAAGTATTTTAAACATTCACAAGCACAAACAATATCTCCAAGTAGTAACAATAAAATGGCACAGGGTAAGCTCCCTACAAAATGCACTTAAGACAAAAAAATCTCAAAACTTTTTTTTTTCAGATTCGCGAAAACAGAGTGATTATTTTGCAAATTTTATGTGGTTTTCGACCACAAAAACTGCAGATCATGAAAAACAGATACTAGAAATTTCGCAAAAATCTATTATATTTATTTATTTCTGAAATTTGGTCAATAGTACATTTTTCTAAGGAGCTTACGGCCTCCAAAAAATATCTTACTGTACCAGTCAAGGTTAGGCATGGAATTATATGTGGCAGTCAAACTAAATTTCTAGAATGGTGATGAGGGCGGCGCGGCGCTGTCGAGCAGAGAATCCACCTTTACTCTGTTGACTTGGTACTTTGCAGCAAAATAAATTACTTCAGCTGGGCATATCTTACTTATCATACCACTCATCCCCAGCAATTGTTGTGCAACTCCATCATGACGAACATCGGAATTACAGTTTTGGCGCTATGTTTATTCTACTGTGCAGCAGAGTCAGGGGAAGATTTTGCTTCATCAGATGTTAAGGCAGCGTATTGGCCGTCTTCGAAGATCTCGCTCATGCCGCCCGCCTCCATCAACGCAGCTCTCTACTCTCACATCTTCTACGGCTTTGCACGCATCAACAACCAGACATTCAAGCTGCAGGGGGAGAAAATGATGACCGAATTCACCCCAACACTGCACCAGAAAAACCCATGTGTGAAGACGCTCATCTCCATCGACGGAGGGGTTTCCAACGCCGTTGCCTTTGCTCTCATGGCGACCAATCCGATCCGGCGCGCAGTCTTCATAAAATCAGCCATCGCCCTCGCCAGACGCCACAACTTCCACGGACTCGACCTCGACTGGGAGTTTCCCCAAAACACTACGGAAATGGAGAATTTGGGCAAATTGTTCGACGAGTGGAGACGCGGCATTAATTTGGAGAGCAGATCGTCGGGACGGCCTCCGCTTCTCTTGACCGCCGCCGTTTATTATGCACAGAGATTCGTCATATACGGTGAGCACAGAGGCTACCCGGTGGCCTCCATTGCGAAAAATCTGGATTGGGTGAATGTGATGTGCTATGACTTTCACGGCTCATGGGACACTTCTGCTACCGGAGCCCACGCCGCACTCTATGACCGCACCTCCAACATTTCCTGCAGCTATGGGATTTCATCTTGGGTTGAGTCCGGATTACCGCCGGAGAAAGTTGTTATGGGGATGCCGTTTTACGGGAAATCGTGGGTGCTCAAGTCGGAAAGCCAGACGGGCATAGGAGCTCCTGCTGTCGCGGCTGGTCCCAAGCAACATATCAGCAATGAAAGCGGTATTATGTTCTTCTCGGAGATCACAGACTTCATACGGGAGAAGCATGCCACCGAGGTGTTCGATACGGAAAGCGTCTCAGCTTACTGCTATGCGGGAGAGTTATGGGTGGGTTATGATAACCAGGATTCTGTGGCTGCCAAGGTTAAATTCGCTAAGCAAAAGGGGCTTTTGGGATACTTCTTCTGGGCCATTAGCCAGGACAGCAACTGGACGTTGTCCACCGCAGGTTAGTTCGATCTTTCTCTTTGTTATTATTGTTTATATGGTTTTATTATAATTGTTGTGGGTGATGATGGATTTTGGTGGGTGCAGCATCTGAGTCGTGGGACAAATATCCTTGATTTGCCATGATTTGCCATGGGTGTGGGTGGGTACTGAAGAATTATGGATAAAGTGATGCATGTGGAGGTAGGGTATGTAAGTCTTGTTTGTAGTATAATTAGGTGTTTTCTTGAAGGTGTATAGGGTAGTCTCATATTGTTGTTAGCATATGTAGACCCCAAAACACTCTAGTATCCTAGACTATAAAAGACTTTCCTTTCCTTTTCCTATAATTTTCTTTGGTTATAATAAATAATTTTATTGACAATAAAAACATATGACCTTAATATTTCACACTATTTGGAATGGGGAATCCTAGTAGATGTGCACATGTATGCTTCTCATACAATGTTTTTGCTATTATTCAAAGCTCAGAGTTTCAAAATTGTAAATGAGGTTTTTCATGTTGAGTTTTTGTGTTGGGTATTCTTTGTCTCTAACATACTATTGCATCATTAAAATGAATTGGTATATATGATTTGCAAATACCTTCGTATGTTTTTTTTGTTCAATGTTTAATGTTTGGGAAGAAGTCTTGTTATTTTGAACTTAACATGTTGAATTTGTCATTGTTAATATATAAAAGGAGGGATTTTAATCCAAAAAGTTAAGACAAAGGCAATCTAGAAGTAGGCTTTATTAGCCCTATGGGGGCTTGGTGCTGAATACATGTTTTTGATAAAATAAAATAGGAAACATCTATCTAGCAACTAGAATGCACCTTTAACCATATTTATTCAATACTTTAAAAATTAGAGCATAATTTTTTATTCTAAATTAATTAATAAATAAGGTTAAAAGTGCATTATGCTTTCTACATATACAATTCAAGCCCGAAGGCTATGAAGAGAAAAAATTAAAAAAATAGTACAGATGAAGTTTTCTGAAAGAAATAGTGTGTATTTATTTCAATCAATGTTTCGAATCACTCTTTGCAAAAAAATTTTACCATTAACTAACAATAGAATGATAAAAACTAGCACAAAAAATAACAAATAAACAATAGGTAAAGCATGACCAATTACATAATGTATTTTGGGAGAGACACATTCCTCTAATCAACTAATAGGAAAGAAAAAGGATTTTTCCTTAAGTCTTTCTTTTTTACCTCCTATTTAATAGGAGCCTTATGAGTACTCTCTAAAATTCTCTACTAAAACTCTCACACACTAATTGTAGAGGAGGTTTAGAGAGCTTGCTAACCTATACATCACCTTAAGATTGAGATTGAATACATTGTTCACTCCTTCCTTAAAGTTGTTCAGTCTTTTCTACAGAGATTAAATAGAATCATTGTTATGTGAATAAATAGAACAAAGGTGCATAGGGACAATCATATTATCACCAGGAATTCCTTTACCTTGAACATCATCCTTTTTTATCATCTAAATCATCCCTTGAGTCAAAAGACTTACAATCATAATTAGCATTCATTTTTGGAAAGTAGTTAGGATCAAAGTCATCAAACAAGGAAGCATCTTCCTCATCAATGAATTCCAAAGAGTCGATATAATCCTCATTACTACAAAAGAGATCATAATCACTCTCATCTTGATCATCAAGATCCTTAGTTTTTTTTGTACCAATCTTACAATCTAGAGTAGCAATAATTGGGGACATTAGATATCTTGTTGTTAACAGATAAGGATTGACATGTAGGGTTTTTAATCTTTTTCTTGGAACACCAACACTATTGGTACTACCCTAAAACATTTGGGAGGTTACATTTAAAAGATAATAACTGCCCAGAAAACTAGGGCAAATAGGGACACCATGATCAACCACAACTTTACCAAGGCCAACATTTAAAAATGTCCAATTGCACATGATCCTATCATAATCATGGGATAAAAATAAGGCCAACATTTAAAACTTTCAAAACATGGTGTCAAGCAAAACATGAGATCACACAAATCGAGGTGCCCACAAAAACTCCCAAAAATGAAACTCAAAATCTCATGATGACAATAAAACCCAATGGTTCTTAGGATCCCACTAACCCAAAAATATAATAAAATTTTGATTACGACTTTGTGGGAGAAAATGAATAGCTTAACAATGATAATTTTACAATTGAAAACCCAAATATTTGTACAAGCTCAATTGGGCAACAAAAGAAATGAGAAATGTGGGGAAAATTTTGATAAACCTCCCACAATAAGATTGCAAAAAATAACCAATTGAAAAGACTAAAATGAATAAAATACAAGAGACCCAACTTCACAAACAAGCATAATTCCAGAATGAAGAAATAAAAATTGATCTCAATGCACATGGAAAAAACTCTTGGAAAATTGTAGCAATCCCACCATGGTTCCAAAGAGCCAATTCCCATAAAAATCAAATGCCCAAGTTGCTCCCAATGAATAAAAATCAAATTTATACATAAAGAGTTTGACAAAATTCACCGAAACTCACAAAATGCAAAGTGAATAAAATACTTCTTTCAAAACATAAAAGGCCTTTAGGTATTTCCTAATTAATTAAACAATTAAAATAATAAATCACTTAAACTCCCAAAATCCCATAGGAAATAATCATTTAAATTAAATTCCAATAACATGACTACGCCAAAGGCACAATTGTTGGCAATTAATTAATTAACAATTAAATTAATATTAATCAACATATATTATGATATAATATAACTAAGACTATAACAAATTTCCTAAATGCACACAAATATACTGGGTCAAACATTATGAAATGTGATCCACGCTCTTGCCTACATAGTGGTCAAAAGGTAATAATGCAAATCAAACAGATCATTCCATTTAGAAATGATATTGGCTCTGTATGCAAAATAGCCAATGTGTAGTATTTGAGATTGTAATTAATCCTTAAGAAGACTCATCCAAGGGGGCCTACTAGGTGAGTATTCTATCTATTTTCTTCATGTAGCTTAGTTTTTAGTTGTTTCCATTTTGTTATTGAAATAGTTGACTATTCCCACAACCACATAAACTATAACTTTGTGACTATTCATGTAACCAAGCCAAAGCTGAATAGTTGTCCTTATTAGTTAGAAAATTTGTGGTTCAAGGATGAATTTAAGTTGAGGTTTCTCCAAAAGATTTTAGTTAGAGTATATTTTTTTATATTTCCTTCATGTTGTTCAGTTTAGCACTTTAGATATTCAAAGTTGCGATAGCATAACTCCAAAATCTCTTAGTGCATAAATAATGTTTTCCACTTTCAAGTCGAGCGTCCTTGGGTTGATAAGATAAATGAGCTCTAATGATGGAAATTGATAGCTACTCAGTAAAGACATCATGTCCTTGAGTTGAGGTGTCATGCCTAGTACAATCTATCCATTGTTTAAGGCCAACATATCCCTCCCTCTATCTTTATCTATTTATCCTTCCCTCTCTATATACCTAGATATTGCTCATCTCTCTCTCTCTCTCTCTCTCTCTCTCTCTCTCTCTCTCTCTCTCTATATATATATATATATATATATATATATATATATATATATATATATATATATATACTCTAGCTCTCCTACTCTATATCTTTATTTATGGTGCTCTCTCTCTCTCTCCCTCTCTCCCCTTCCCTATATGCCTATCTATCTTTTTATACCCACCTCTCTTCCTTTATCTTCTCATATATCTCTATCTATCTCTCCTCATAAGTAAATGCATAGTTAATTTGAAGATATCATTTCTCCATTGAGACCTTTTTTTGCACAAACAACACCATTTGTTAAATGACTTACCAATTTACCTCATTAAGTTGAGAGGCTTCTTACAATGGCATCAACTTTGGTTGTAAATAGTTGAGCTTTTCGAAAAAAAATTGACGTGCAACTGCTAGTTCAAATAGATTTTGTTGTGCTAATAAAATAAGAAACAAATGTATAACAATTATATAAAGGAAATTGAAGAGGCGTGCAAGGAAACTGAAGAGTCATGCAAGGTAGTGGAAGAGAATCAACAGATTTCTCATTCAATATTGCTTCACTTCCTCTATATATAGGGACATTTTGGTTCAATAAATGATCGCATCTCGAGCATTAATGAAGTGCAGGTGATTCTTTTATGTGTTGGTTGAGGTATTTATGTCAACAAAGATGTTCCATAGGTTTAGAGGTATATCCGATCATTTCAAGAGTTAGTCACTTTTATTTATTTTCTTGGCAATTTGAAAAGTTGTGGTGTGTGTATATATGCATGATCAGGATGGAATTGGGAAATTATTGAAATCTAATTTTTCAGTATTTTCTATGTTGTATAAAGTGCAATTTTGAAGGTCTTCAAGGCATTTCAGGGCCTGGACACATCTCTCACCTTGGTGTGACCTTCCAATTATGTTTTAAGATTTATTGAAGACCTTTCCAACGGAGTAAACGGTTCGCAATTCAGAGCTAGGACTAGAAAGTTATGCCTTCTCCAAGTGGACCTATTTTTATATGTAATCTTTTTTATACTTTTTGATAGTTTATTTGTAATAAACATTATGAGGACTCTTCATTTCATTTCCAAGGGATTCTAGTGACCCTTGGGATCCATCAGATTTGTATAAACTCCAATTTCAAATAGAATGGATCATTTTTTTTGGCTTGCAATCTTGTTGTTAATCTTCGTGGTTTTTACATTAAATTTAACAATACTACAAGTATCACACTAGGTATTGTAATCTGATTTCATAATTTAGATCAGTATGTTTGCTATATATATTTCAATGGAGAGAGATTGTATTTCATATTTGAGTTGTAATGAAGTGTGTTTATTTGAAGATCATGATCACTTTGGAGTGTATAAATCCATTCAACGCAAATATCACAAACAACATTTTGTGTGATGACATCCCCCAAGGCATTTTGTCAAGAAGCACCACACTTTCTTTGTGCTTCAGAATCTTGCATGCATGTCTACCAGAG